>JAWQRJ010005625.1:0-10112 GCA_033557515.1 Diorygopyx duplodentatus | reverse complement strand
ACCATAAGGAGCTGGGAGAAGAAGTGCACGTATTATATCAAAAAGATTGTAAAAATTTGAATTATTTTTATTAATTTTAATGAATGGAAAATTTTAGTTCATTCCTTTGAATAAATTTTAATTTCATTTGATATTTTGATGTTATATCATCAGAAATTGCAAAATAAATATTTATGCAAAAAATGAAATATTAAATGCAAAAGTCAATTAAAATAAAAATGGGATAGTGTATAGGTAACAATAATTTTAGTTTGTAGATCTTAATTAGTGCTGTCTGTGTAGTAGTAGTAGAAGTAATGTCTCAAATAAAGATTGTAAATATTTATCGTAAAATAAATCACTATTGGGTCATCGTCGTATAGACAACAACTTAAACTTATATTAGAAAATTTTACATCATTCATTAAAGTTAATGAATGATATTTATTTATATTTATTATTTATTTATATAATAATATTTCTTTTGTAATTTAGTTTTGTACGTAAAACCGCTCAGAACGACCTGTTTTATTCGGTAGAAAAGTGTCGTATCTCACCCTCACATTTGAGTGAGGGTTTTCTTCTGATGTTGTCAGAAGAAAAGTGTTAAATTTGAGTTGCTTGTTTAAATAACAATTATTCATTTTAACAATATTTGCAGATTGTTACAAAATATATAAAAATAAATTAGTAATGTTACACTAAAAAAATTACACTATACAGGTGTTCCAAATTCGATGCTCACCATTGGTATCTTGGAAACGGTAAGAGCTACAGACTCGGTTAAATGGAACAATATGGGGCTGTTTATCTAAGCTGTGCAGACTTTCTTTTGTTTTTCCAAAAAAATGCATCCCCTACTAGATATCCTGAAAAAACTGAAAATTGTCATTTTCTTCAAATGTGACTATTTTCCATATCATTTATCGTATCAAAAAATTTCAAGGGAAAAAGTTGTAGATATCGAAACATTCTGTAGGAGAGATTATAAAAATATTTTTTACCTTGCACCAGTTTCAAGATGTGACCCAAAGTTGTATTTTTTAAATGGGAACCATAGTTGATTTTGACATTATTAAGTTGCTTGATTTTTTCCAACGATATAAGGTTTGGAAGTATTTATCTTTCATAGTGTAGGAGATATGAATAAAAATCATATTCCACACAGATTTTAACCCACATCACAGTACCCATGATTGAAACAAAAGACTACACATATGTCAGTAATATTGTTAAACCACTGTCGTGTCATAAGTTGTAGTTGCCGTCAATTATTCATATTCTACATTGATAATGGCGTTTTCAAACTATGAAACAACGGATATGTTTGTTACCTACATAGGGTGCAATCGAAATTCAACTGCGGCAGTAAATGAATATTTAAATTTATACCCCGACAGAAAGCAGCCTCATAGAACTTTGTTTCGCCGACTCAAGCAAAATCTACGAGAAGGTGGCTGCTTTACTGCAGTCCGTTCTGCAACAGACCAAAAATGAACTGAAGATGCCCAAATAGATGTGCTAGCCATGGTTAATATTGAGTCTACCACCTCAGTAAGAAAAATCTCCACTGAGCGCGGTATGGCAAGGAGCAACGTGCATCACATTTCAAAAAAAAAAAATTTCACCCCTACAAACCAATGATATGTCAAGAAATGAAGGAAACTGATTGTGAAAGGCGAGTTACATTTTGTGGACGGTATCTCGATTAAATTGCAAATGATTTGACTTTTCCTAATAAAATTCTTTGGAATGATGAAAGTCAATTTACAAACAACAGCATTTACAATCGGAATAATAACCATTGTTAGAATAATGAACATCTGAAAATAGTTCAACAGTCACGTTTTCTGGAACGATTTAGATTTAACGTGTGGTGCAGCATTTTGGGAAACCGTTTAATAGGTCCGTTTATTTTTAACGAAACACTTAACTCAAACAGATATCCCAAACTGCTGCAACAGGAAATCGAAGATGCTTTGGATGATCTACCAATTCGAGAGGAGAGAACTATTTTCTATCATCAGGACGGTGCCCCGGCACAAAATTGAAGGCCCCGGCAAATGTTGCTGAATATTTAGCAACAAGATATAAAAATCGGTGGATTGCAACGAACGATCCCATACGATGGCCAGCGAGGATTTGTCCCCACTAGAGTTTTTCCTGTGGGGCCATATAAAAAATGTGCTATTCGGAATGAGTAATGACAGTATTAATGATTTGCAACAAAATGTCATACAGGCTTTTAACTCCGTTAGTACAGTGTGGAAAAGTGTGTTACCAAATGTTTAGAAGTAAACATTGACAAAATTTTGGTTTATTGTTATCGTGTTTATTTTTACCATGTTTATTTTTACCATGTTTATTGTTACCATATTTATTGTTACTATATTTATTGTTATCACGTATACTGTTACCATGTTTATTACTTCCACGTTCATTATTACCATGTTTCAGAAAATATTTTTTCTTTATATCTACTAAAGCACAAAAGATAATAAATACCAGATATGCAGTCTTTTGTTTTGAAAACAAAACATAGTTCTTAATCATGGATAGTGTGATGTGGGTTAAAATCTGCGTGGAATATGATTTTTCTTTCGTATCTCCTAAACTATGAAAGATAAATACCTCGAACCTCATAGCGTTGGAAAGGGAAAAAATTAAGTAATTTAATAATGTCAAAATCAACTATGGTTTCCATTTAAAATAATACAACTTTGGGTTACATCTCGAAACTGGTGGAAGGTAAAAAATATTTTTATTATCTACCCTGTCCTATTTGATATCTTCAACTTTTTCCCTCGAAATTTTTTGATACAATAAATAATATGGGAAATATTCACATGAAGAAAAAGACGATTTTCAGTTTTTTCAGGATATCTAATAGGCGATGGATTTTTTTTTGGAAAAACAAAAGAAGGTCTGAACAGCACCGTTTCCAAGATACCAATGGTGAGCATCGAATTTGGGACCCTGTATACAAATCAACTCGTGTGGATCACTCACACGACTTTCTCTCCCCTAACTCACGATCTATTTTAGGAATAACTGCTAAATGGTGCGACTTTGGACATATGTTTAATAACATAGACCATAAATTCCATAAGGAAAAATGTAATAATATACAGGGCATATTGTTACAAAAATGTAATAACTTTTTAAGCATTCTTCTAAAGTTTTAGACTTTTATCGCTCGATTTTTCGACAATTGTGTGCTGGTTTTTATTTGCTGGGTCCATAAATCAATTAGATAGCTATTAATGCTGATGTTTATTAAAATTTAAAACTACCTGTGTACTTATTATACCATTCAATTGGTCTTTATAAAAGCTGTTCGTGGCAGGGTTTTGTAAAACTAACACTGTCTCTGCTTAACCAAAACGCTGTGATGCTTTTTCTTACATGCCTACTTCGCTACTTCTTCTTTTACTTCTGCCCTGCTTGGCACACGCTGTAGATACAAACTAGAGAGATATCGCTCTTTTACCATATTAAAACTAATTTAACATTTAAGAAACCATCTATTACCTGCCATTACAAATTTGTGTGTTTTTAAGAATGGGTGAGGATTTTTATTTCATGGTCAGCTACAAGTGTGAGTATAAATTAGTATAAATGTATTGTAACCTTAAAATGGTTTATGCATTAAGTGGTTAATCTGGGTACGACAAATTCATTATATGTAGCCATTCGTTTATATCGTTTGTGCCATCAGTACACACAGCCAGTTAGGATTTATAAGGTAAGCATACTTGCAGCACCACAAGCATGCAATATTTTTGCAGTGTTTTGAATATAATTATTGAATTTTTAAATGGAATACAAGATAGATGTTATATAAATAGACATTGTTAACTGCAAACAGCTGAGAAAGACGAAAAGTGATGCATGTAGAACTTCTGTATTGTTAATTTCTTTTTTACAGTAATCATTCAAAGGTGGGGAGAGTTAAAGAAGTTATTCAATTCATTAATCACGACCTAATAACTGAAGTAGAGCTTTGACAATTCTTAAGTATAATTGCTATAATTGTTTATTAATGAATTGGATTCTGTAAGTTTTTTAATTATTTTTTATATTTTTGGAATTTTTAAAAATATTTTTTAGGAATTTCTATTAATTTGTTTAAAAAAAGTTTTCCTTTTTATTGTCTGTCCATGTGTAATTTTTGTAACAATATCTCTTAAGAAAATAAATTTTATCGAAACATTTATTGCATTTTTAACTTCAACAAACAGATAGTTCTCAATTTACCACATACATTTAATCAAACACAACTACCCCAACGTGAAAACGAAAACTTAAAAATTCCCTGATTATAGGGCATTTGTTACCAAATTACAAAACAGAATTACAACCAAAAGATGCAGAAAATGTGTTGGTTTACTGTTCGCATCAAATTAAATTCAAAGAGAAGTGTCGAAGAATTTTTCTCCCTCAAACCACGTAACTAGTACAATAATCAATTTAAAATGTGAAACATTAAATACCACACCACAATAGTTAATGCACAAAATAAAAATTGCAATTCAATACGTTTTACACAATAATAAATTGCATAAATCTTTTTTTTTTTTTTCAAAAAAAAAACAGCAAAATAACTGTAGGTTAAGAAGAAGTTGATATGCTGCAACTTTAATTAATTTCCAATTTCAAGGCAAAACCATATTCAATCGTTCACTTTGGATTTTGAACATCAAATTCATCAATAATCAATATCATAAATTTGAGTTCTAACCCTGATCCTCTTTTATGATTTGTTTATGAAGATGCGAATATGTATATACCGTTGCGATTTTTTCTAAAATGAATAGTTTCAAATAAAAAAATATAAGCTTACGTTTTGATATCATGAACTATCACTTGATCGTCGTTACCACCTGAGAATATCTTTGAGTTGAATCTATCGAAGGCGAGGCAAAATATGTTGCTAGTATGGTTTGTTTGCATGGCAACAGGGGCCCCTCTCTCGTATATGGCGTCGGGAATAAACCATAGTAAAACTCTCCTATCATCGCCACCTAAAATTAACGAATTTCATGTAAAAACCTCTCCTGAAGAATGCAAAAGAAATAAGTTAAAGGATATCGAGATAAACTTATAAAAATAATCAAAAAATGTTCGACTTGGGCATGCAGTACGACATATTATGTCAAATATGACAAACGATAACATTAACCTGTAACTAATTAAACAAATTTGCGCAAGGATTTGCAAAAATAAGAAATGCAAATCCAGCAAAACCAAGCCATTCATTATCTCATAAATACACACATTAAAAAAAATTGTTTTGAAAGTGTTGCAATGAACCAAAATAGCAGGATCTTCCTTACCAGATACGAGAAAATTGCCTTCCTCGGAAAATTCTATAGCGTTAACGCACCCATAATGGGCAAGAAGGTCCTGCCTGTAGAAGTTCTTCGCGTGTCTGAGCCGTTCCTTAAATAGTTTTTCTTTAATCAGCACTGAATCACTGTACTGTCTTTTGATCACGTAATTCAGCGGGTTTATGTACGAAGGGTTAGCCATAGCGACCCTTTGCTCGCACCGAGAGCGAAATGCTCGCACGCGTGTTGACGAAAATTGTACCCACGGTAAGCAAACGTCAAATACTTCATATGTCAGGATCAGCTGTCTCGCGAACAGTTTATACATGCGCCACCGTGATAATAGTCAACCAATCGTGAAATTCGAAACTGGTTTAACGAAAATTGAAATTTTAAACCTAAATTTTAGTTGGCAATGAAAAATATGTTACAAATTAAATTAGAAAACTTTTTATTTTTTTTTGTCAGAAAGAAAACACTTGCTTGCAAAACCGGCTACATCCATTAACAACAATTTTTCAGAAAATGGATAAATGTCTCATCTATTACCCTCGGTTTTGTTCTAATGCGTGGATTTTGAATGGTTTCAATGTAGAAAGACAATACAGTGATTTTGTCAACCACTGAGAACAAAATGTCACCAAAAATCGTGTAAGAACGAAGCTCATTCTAGTATTAAAATGCGTGCGGGAATAATGTCATTCTAGTGCTGATATAGAGAAAATAAAATTGTTTTGTCAGTGTTTTATTAACTACACATATTATTTTCGTAGTTTGTTTAATCAAAAAATTTACTCTCTTATGTATAGTTTCAAAATGTAATTTAATTAGTTTATAGACATATATTATATAAAGAATACAAATATAGGTAACATTTATAAAGAATACATAGCATATCAGTACAGTGTATAAAATTATTTCATAGCCTTACAATTTACTTCTAACCCACATTATTTCATTATTCTTAGATAATAAAGACACAATAATTATCCTCATCTCATCTAAGTATCGTTCAGTCTGAGTCACTGCTTGAACTACTCGAAGACGAAGATGACGACGATGATTTCTTCCTATGCATAGCACTCCCAAGAGCATACCCGGCAATGCCCAGTCCAACTGCCGGAGCTGCGTACATCAAAACCTTCTTCGCTTTCTTGGACTTTTTAGATTTCTTCGGTTTTTTTCCCTTTACGTATATCACGTCCGTTGGGGGACACGGGCACGGGTTTGGAACCCCCGACGGGTAATGGGGCTGCGGCATTTGGTGTGGGGTGTACGGCGGCGGGGGCTCCACATAGCCTCCGTGGTGGGAGTGTCCGTGCGGCGGATGGTGAGGTGTGTTCGTGAAAACGGGATACGTGTTTGGTGGAAAATGTGGTGGGGCGCTCGGTAGGCCACCTGATGGCAAAGGAGGCATACCGGGAGGACCTCCGTGATGGTAGTGCTGATGATGACCGTGACCTTTGTGCGACATCTTAGGGCTTTTGATGAGTAAACAAACGTATGTATATTAAAAGTGACTAATACTTAAATATATTTTCCTTACTAGTAGAATAAATGTATCTTGTAGGGATACTGCAATGTAGAATGTAAAATGCACTATACGTTGATAAGATGAACTCAATTATACATCAAGTTTTAAATGGAAACGAATGTAGGTACTGACTTCTAATTTACGATTTTCAGATATTAACCAAGTGTTAACATTTATAATCTAACTGATAAGATATCATACTGTCTCAGATTTATGCGTCATGTGTTTACGTTTTTAGGTTACTGCTAAGAGGTTAAGTAAACCTACCACGTCACTTCCTTGACATTTTAAAGGAGGGATGAATGAATAAGAAATTACTAACTAAAGAAAATTAAAACTAATTTACAAACATGTTAGTTTTTAAATCACAATGGTATTCTGTTGAATAGATTTTAAAAAAATCACGTACATCGAGGTTATGTGAGGGTGACAGTTTTAGAACTGTCAGTGTCACCTAGTCCACCCATTTGAAATAAACATTACAAATATCTGGTATATAACACCACGCAACTTTCTCTTACCTAGTTGAAATATTGAGGATGCTTTTCTTATTATAAATTTATGAAAAGCATGTGATATGCCACTAAAGGAATAGTGTAAAAAATTCAACAAATAAATTTTAAATTAGTTTTGAGTGTCCTCTATCTCTGTCTCCTGAACTAATAATTGCGAAGGTACCGCCACCTGTTGAGAAATTGTTCTCGATGCCAATTTGACAAAAGACAGTTATCAAGGTTAGGCTTAGGCAGGCAAAAAGAAGTTGTTGCTAATCATGGTTGATAATTTATGACTGACTTCACAGGAGAGTTATATTAAAATTTCTAATCGTACGTAAAATAAATACAGAATGGTGGACAGGTTAGGTAAGGAGAAGTTTTTCTAGAGAACTATCATCTGCCTTGATCTTTCATGGTCTATTTCCCCTTTGCACATTCCAATTAAGCCATTTTTCTTACTTAAAATTGCACTTTGAATCTGTTTTAATAGTGAACAGCGAAGCGAATACTCGCCGAATAGCCATAGTAGAGAATGGTTTTGGAAGTTCAGGACAGGTACGTTAAGTTATTTGTGGTATGCGGGCAAGTTTTATTGCGTTCGTTTTAGCCGCTTGCCGTCCCGGGCCGTGTGTTGGTAGGCGAAGGTGTTTTAACGAAAATGTGCCGGAAGAAACCGAAACCGCGTCAATTCTTTTTGTTCAACGATATTCTAGTATATGGCAATGTGATTATTAACAAGAAAAAATACAATAAGCAGCACATTATTCCTTTGGAAGAAGTGAAATTGGAAAGTATTAAAGACGACGGCAGTAAGTAGTTTTATGTTTTTCCCAGTTGTTTGTTAATTTTTTACGGTTTCGTAGCGTATCAAAATGGTTGGCTCATTCGTACGGCTTCGAAATCTTTTGCTGTGTACGCTGCTACTGCAACGGAAAAACAGGAATGGATGGCTCACATAAACAAGTGCATCGATGATTTATTACGAAAAAGTAAGTACAAGATTTTTATGTAACTTCCTAAATAAGGTTTTTAATCCTCAGTTTTAACTGATAAGGAATATTGCATGACTCATTTGCATTTATTGAAAGGTAGAGGAGCCACTAGTCTGGCAGTTCTTTATTTATAACAAGTTGTTATCACAATTCTTTTTCAAGTAAAATATGATTATCAACGCTAGACAGTATGAATAATTGCTATTATTCAGGGTTGGCAGGAAATGTAAAATTTTTATTTGTACGTGAAGGACAACTTCGGTAATGTTAATGATAGCGAAATTTTGTTTTGAAAATTAACATTAACTAACCGCACTTTTTGTAATTAACTACAGCGGAGTCCCGCATAACATGAATTCATGTAACGCGAAGAAAATATTTTTATTCGACTTTTAATTAAAATAAAAATGTGTACTTCTCTGTTTAACATTTATTCACTATTGGAAGTATCAACAAATAAGTTCTTTTGCTAGATCATTTTTAGATTAAAAATATCGAGATAATCATTCAATTCTTTTAAATTCCATAAAGCTCCATTGACGGATCAATTTTCATAAAATATGTTTCTTGCGTTTTGGCTATTTGTCACCCTTTATTTAGATCTTCTAAACTGAATTGGTTCATTGAATAGGTTGGATCTGGTTCATTAAAAGTCTGAAATGAGTTTTCCCTCTTCATTACTGCAATGAGAACAATTTGCTAATTGTATTAATTCGATTTTATCAATATCTTGATTGTGATTAATTAATTCAGTGATAATTGTCTCATTCACATCAACAAATCCCTCTCGACCAATACTTTGCCCAGCAGTTATTACGCAATTTACATCTGTTTCTGATGGAGTTAGAGAATTTGCTGCAATAACAATAACTGGCCATAACTTTTTCCAACAGACGTCGAGGGTCAAAGATTTCAGTTCTTAAGAAATGTGTTCGGTTCGGAATTATTTCAACGCAATTTAGTATTGAAAATTGCAGAAGTATTGAATTTGAACTACAATTCATTTTTTATAAAATCAATTGAAATGTACGACGTAAATATAATATGTATAATATAATCAGAAAATCTCCTTTCTACCGTTAGGTGTAAGGATATTAACGTCTTTTCATTCATAAACAAATTTACGCCACCCCTTTCTGCTCCGAGCCAGAATCTTCGCTTCTTCCCAGGTTGTGTTCCTTCTACTCAGTATCTTTTCCACTACGTCGTTCCATGTTTCCCCCGGTCTCCCTCTTCTTCTCTTCCCTGACACTCTCGCTTCCTATATTTGTCTCACCAATCTCCCTCCCTCCATTCTAATCACATGCCCCCACCAGCTCAACTGTTTTTTCTCTATGTAGTCCGCAACCGATTCCACTTGTAGCTCCTCTCTTATCTGTTCATTCCTAAGCCTGTCTCGTCTTGTAACTTCCTTAACTCTCCCTAAGAATTTCATTTCGGCCGCCTGTACTCTGCTCTTCTGTCTCTTTGTCAACACCCAGGATTCACACCCATACATCAGTATTGGTCTATATATCGTTTTGTACACCTTCGTTTTTGTTTTTGCCGATACTTCCCTCTTGCTGATAATACTGTTGTTTATCGCATGGTACAGCCGCATGGCTCTTCAAATCCTTTTATTGTCATCCTTGTCCTGCTCTCCTCTTTCCTCCACTATTGTTCCCAGATATTGAAAACTATCCACTTGTTCAATCTTTACATTGTCAATCTTTATGTTTATAGCTTCCTTCTCTCCTGTTATTACCATCACCTTTGTCTTTTCTTTGTTCAGCTTCATACC
>JAWQRJ010005624.1:0-10112 GCA_033557515.1 Diorygopyx duplodentatus | reverse complement strand
AACCAGTTATTAAATGATTATTTTAAAGTAATATGCTGTTTTGGTATTTTTTAATTAAGTAGTCTGTCAGACGCCACATGACCATTTGTGTTAAGATATCTCACATGGCCAGTTAAGGGTTAATTGATCTTCCATTAATTTGTTCTTGAACTCTGTACCTTGATCACAAATTATTTCGTTCGGTACGCCAAATTTGCTGAAGTGTTCAGTGAGTTTTTCTACTACTGCTAAGGCATTTTTGTCAGTTAATTCATATGCTTGTCCTAGTTTTGATAACTTATCAGCTATCGTCAAAAACAAAGTTTTATCTTCACTAAATAGATCCATATGCAAGATTTGCATTGGTTTGGATGGAGTTTTCGTTATAAATTGTTTAATTTCAATAGGGTGTCGTTCATATTTAGTTACTTGACAATGATCACAATTATTTATGAATTCTTTTACCATATTATTTTGATGTTTCCAACTATAGTTTTGTCTCAATTCTTTGTTAGCATAACTAATCATAGACGCATAGACCATACGCCTCTATGATTAGTTATGCTGTCATGAGATTTCTTAATTCTGGTTGACTTTTGAAAATTTCTTCATCATCAACATAGCGAAAATACAAACCATTTTCTTCGTCATAATATAAGTCATTACTCTCAATATTATTAATTCTGGGTCTATATGAATGATGCATTCTACTGGCGGATGGATCGACATCCATTGGAGTGGTTTGAAACTTATTTTGTTGTGCAAATGGTGTAAAGTTAGAATTAGAATTTTGTTTTGAATATGGATATCTTGTAGGAATACCATTTTTATTAAAATCTTGTGGACGTACTATTGTTTGTGGCAACTGATTTGCTTGATTAAATTGAGGACTTTGATATTGATTAAACTGCATGCGTGGGAATTGAGTAACCTGTGCAATTCTTGGCAATTGTGGATATTTATCTATGGCTCGTACTCTTTGAATTGGTAGATTTAGTGGATTTACTCGATTGCAATTGTAAATTTGGATTTAAATTTTTTGTTGGTGGTCATCGTTGTTGAACATTTTTCATTCATCGCAGAAGTTTCGTTAATTAAAAACACGCGAAAAGTTACACGAATTCGAAGAGGAAAGCGCCGTTTAACATTTCCCTTGGAAATTGGGGTATAAATGTTGTATAGGGCGAGAGTTCAGACAGGGTGGGGGGCTTTTGTTTCGCGATAGTCCGCCCTCTCAATGGCACTTTAGTTGAAATTAAATAGGGTTCGTCGAAGAAGTTACCAAATACGAATAAACCAATTTAAGTTTGAAAGAAACTCAATTATCTTATGTAGTGATAAGATAATTAACCGACACCGGCTAAACGCAACGGGGGGGATGGGAGGCCAACTTTTATTGCGAATATGTTTTGAAGTTATCGACGCCGCGGCAACTTTTAACCGACCGCGGAATTTCTCGCCACTTCGGATTGGTTTTAGCGTTAATTAAATACTTTAATTAACTCTGGCCTCGAGGCTAGACTTTCGCGAAACTTTAAAACGGCCATAATGGAAGTAATTAATGCCCGTTAGAAAAATTTTGGTTTGTTACTTTTATGATTATTTTGAAAACTCAAAATGAAACCATTCATTTTAGAAAGTTTTGGTTCTACAATTTGAAAGGTATTTGTACCTTGAGTGATTCTTTCTAATAATGAAAAGTTAAATACACAACTTTAAATCAAATTTACCGAATTACCAACAAACAAAAGGCTAAAGCAACTAACTGCCCATTAAATAATCAGAAGGATATAATAATTAACGAAGTTATGCTTAACTTAGATTGCAGGAGCGCGACTTTTTACGGTCGGGAAATTGAAATTTTTCGCTTCAGCAATTGTTTTCGTCAAGAAAGGGAGGGCGCCGGGAAATCTCGGGCGAAAAGAGAATGCCTGTACCAGAAAACAATTATTTAATTCTTCGCTCGCCGCGAAACGTAACTTTCGTAATTACTTTAGAACGTTAAAAATCATAAAAGTGATTTATGTTTAATTAAGAAAATACGCCCGACTGAGAATTAATTTCGAGGATGAAACGCTGTTAAAGAACTTCGCGGGACTCTGCGCATTTTTCAGATGACGGATGAGGTATTTTTCATTTACAAACTGAATAACGTTACTGTATGCGGGCGCATTTTTTTCTGTTCTACGATCCCTTTTGTTTTATTAATTTGAATTTTTACGCTGGCGTAAATGTTACGTTTCGACACGTGTTTTGAAAGGACGAACGGACCAATGCGGATAACTGGGTCTATGAGTTTTTATCTCGCGCTCCATTTGCTTGCGGCGTTCGCGGTACAGCCGAATAACTTTAATTGTTGTCATGTCAAATTTATATCTGTATTTTTCGAAAAAGACAAAAAATACAACGCCTACGTAGAGCCGGCACTAAATGCTACGTGACGTGGCATTCAACTGTAACTCGATTTTTGTAAACGTATATTTTTTAATAAAATAACGTTTCGATGAGTGAAGGTAAAAAAAAATTTAATTTATTACTGAAAAATCAATACGTCACGCAGATGGGAACTACGCGGAATAATAATACGAAAAATTTGGTAGAATGAACATTTGGAGAAGTACGATTCATCAAAGCACGATTGAGAGAATATTATTCTTGGACCGAAAATAGGTCGCTTAGTACAACATAAACCTGCAAACCTATTTTTTAAAATGGACAACACGAGTGATAAAAATTGTAGCAAATCGGTTGGCACCACATATTTTTTACGGCTCTAATCATAAATGCAGTACATGCTTAGTTTTTCCAAAAAACAGCATCGCCTACTAGATATCCTGAAAAAACTGAAAATCATCATTTTCTTCAAATGTGAATACTTTCCGTAGTATTTATCGTATCAAAAAATTTCGAGGAAAAAGATGTAGACATACAAAACATTCTGTAGGACAGATAATAAAAATATTTTGTACCTTGCACCAGTTTCGAGATGTGACACAAAGTTGTATTTTTTTGAAATGGAAACCACAGTTGATTTTGAGATTATTAAATTACTTGATTTTTTCTCTTTCCAACGATGTAAGGTTCGAGGTATTTATCTTTCATAGTTTAGGAGATATGAAGAAAAATCATATTCCACACAGATTCTAACCCACATCACACTATCCATAATTAAGAACTATGTTTTGTTGTCAAAACAAAAGACTGCATATCTAGTATTCATTATCATTTGTGCCTTAGTAGATATAAAGTAAGATAATGAATTAGAAAAGTCTGTATTACTGATTTAACTATAAATTCCAGAAAGGAAGGGATGTAATAATTTTACCAACCAGTATGTTATGAAACTAATTTTAGATCTCTAACACTTTATTGGTGTACCGGTTTCGGTAATTACATTACCATCTTCATGGACTTTTTGATTATGAAAAATAGTAAACTACCATTAAAATCACGTGTTGATATTAATGTAGACTTAAAAATTACTTACATTGTATATTGATGAATTTCATTTGGATGAACAACTATTTGGAGTTATTTAAGGATAAAATCTTTTAAAGGACATGCTTGCTTCACTTATGGTTAGGCTCGCAAAAATGTATGCTAATGCGGACGAACAGGTTTTTGTAGTGCTAAGCGCGCGAAACATGTGGTTTTTGAAATTATAAGTTGGATTTAAAATTATTTTGTTGTTACGTTGTATGAACTACGATTTAACAGTTATATGATTCATATTATCTGTAGATAGGATCTTATAGCAATCATTAAAATAAATCTTATTAATAAGTTAAAATTTAAAATAAAAAAACAGCACGCTACAGATTAAAATTATTATAATTATAGAGTTAAAGAGAAACCTCACTATCATTCAATCGAATAAGAAGGAAAAAGGGTAAGAAAAAGTTATTTAAAGAGATTTGAAAAAATTGTGAAGTGATTATTTAGTATCCATTACTAAATAGGAATTGAAAAGGTATTAAATTTGAAGTATTTTAAAAAAATATATAAATATTTATTTCTGTTATTATTAAAAGGGTGCCGGAGGGAATGGTAAATATGTGGAGTATTGTTTTCTAGTTGATCGTTGAGTAGTAGTGTTTGTGACTGGTTTTTTTGAAAGAATCTATTTCATAGCTTTCGAATATTTCTATTAAGTAGCTTTTATTAAGTTGATGAATTATTTTGATATTGTCGAAAATGAAATTGTGATTGTTGAAATTTGTGTGTCTGCCGAGTTAGAGTCATTGCTTGTAAGGTGTTGTTTGACTCTAATTTCGATTCTTCTGCCTGTTTCTCCTATGTATGTAGCATTACATGTTTCACAAGTAAGGGCGTATACACCATTTCTATCTAATAATTTAGTAGGAGGTTTACTATTGTTGAGTATGTTTTTTAGATTGTGATTAGTTTTGAGGACAAGTGTGATATTGATTTGTTTAATTATGTTTTTAGTTTTATTATAAATTTTGCCTTGGTATGTGATAGCTCTGTAGATGGGTTTAGGTTTATTTTCTATATGTAAAAGTGTTGTTTGATTATCACGTTTATTATTGTATTTTTGACGTATGTTATTAACATAGTGGATATCGTAATTATTATTATAGGCAATTTGTTGCATGATGTCTAATTCTCTTTTCCTATTATTCAGATTGAGAGGTGTATTTTTTAATCTGTACATACATAATAGACATAAAAGTTGATCTTTTGATTGAAGGGTCGCGAAATGAGTTGAAAGGGATGATGGTGTCAGTCTGTGTAGGTTTTCTATGAGTGTTATAGTTAATTGTATGTGAAGAAGTTATTAAGGTGATATCCAAAAAGTTGAAGGTGATATCATTTTCCAATTCAATGGTGAAGTTTATTTTAGGGTGTAAAGTATTTATAAAATTATGAAGTTGATGTGTATGATTTCTTCTAAATGATTCATGAAAATATCACTCATGAGTCCGCTAAGTAGCTTTTATTAAGTTGATGAATAAGTTCACGATAACAACCGATGCAAGTAACTATGCCTTAGGTGCTGTATTAAGTCAGCAAATAAACGGAAAAGATTTACCTATAACTTATGCATCTAGAACCCTTTCTAAGACCGATATTAATTATTCAACCAAAGAAAAAGAACTTCTCGCGATAGTATTTGCTTGTAAAAAATTTAAATTAAACATTATATTTGTGGTTATAAATTTAATCTGGAGACAGGCCATAAACCACTCATATGGTTACATAATTTAAAAGACAACAACTTCAAACTTCAAAGATGGAAACTTTTCCTTCAAGAGTTTGATTATGAAATAAAATACAGAAAAGGTAAACTTAACATAAACGCCGATGCTTTAAGTCGCATGCAGTTGAACTGTTTAGAAAACGAATCACTAAGAGTTAATTTGGGAAATGAAAGTATCCATTCTGATTCCTTAAATTCCAACCAAAATTCTGAACATCCAGATACGATCCCTACATTAAATGAACCTATTGACACTAAAGAACGACAAATATTTATTGACTCACATTTTCAACCATTTAAATTAGAGAATCAAATTATAGGATATAAAAAGATATTTACATTCAAAATAAACAAAAATAAAGCTAAAGAAAATTTATTCATTATATTAAGAGATTATTGTTTCCCCAACATTATATTTATTGCAATGACAAAATTTATAAACTACTTTGTGAAGTATATTTGGAAAAATTTAATAACACTAATATAAAAATGTATCTTTGTACTAAAAGAGCTAATATAATAAAGAAAGAAGACCAAGGGAAACCGATAGAGATCATGACTAGAACACATGAAGGTATAACAAATCTCCGTGGAATTAATGAAACCATTAATGAAATAAAGAAAAAATACTATTGGCTTAATATGAATAAACATATTCAAAATTTTGTTAATGATTGTGAAATATGTCAGAAAACAAAATACGATAGGAGACCAATTAAAGTTCCATTTCAACATACTCCAGTAGTACAAAATCCGATGCAACTATTGCACATCGATATTTTTCAATTTGATAAATCACTATTTTTAACAATAATTGATAAATTTAGTAAATTTGCTCAGGCATATTTAATTAGTGATAAATCCAGTGTGAGTATAGTAAATGCCCTCACAGATCATTTTAGCAAATATGGTATTCCACCCAATATAGTATGTGATCAAGGAACCGAATTTAAGAATGAAGTAGTAAAAACATTACTTAAAATTCATAAAGTAAACGTTCACTTTACAACAGCAGGACATCATGAATCAAACGCACCTGTTGAAAGATTACACTCTACCCTAATTGAACATCTTAGGATAGTAAAGCTAATGGAAAAAGATTTACCCGTAAATTTAGCCATGAATAGAGCAATTCTTGCATATAATTCAAGTATCGATCCCATAATAAAACTTACTCCATTCGAAGTTTTGTTTGGCCATACCAATTCTAAAGACCCTATTGACTTAGATTATGAACAGAGAATCGTTGAAGAATATATCAATACTCAAAAAGATATTACCAAAATATTATACAATGCTATCAAAGATAAGAACCAAGAAGTCAGAGATAAAAATATAACAAAATTAAATTTTAAAAGACCAGAAAAGCAATTAAAACTAAACGATACAGTTTATTTTAAACTAAGTAAAAGAAATAAATCGAAGAACCCATACCAAGGCCCTTATAAAATAAATAAGATTCTAGAGAACGACAGGTACGAATTAAAACCACTAATAGCCCGGTTAAAGATAAAAACAGCGCATATTAAGGAATTAAAAGTAAGAGTAAAACAATCTGATGTTTCAGATTCATCTTCCTTGTCCTCCAACATGGAGAAGCTGAAGTTCGACAAATAGAAAATGTAAATGGAATATTACCTATACAATTAGGAATAGCCTATAATTCGAAAAATTATTTTGAATTATACATACAAATAAACTTAGACATAATATTAAAAGTTAATCAGCAATTTATAGATATGAACATAGAGTAAAAGAATTGTACTAACACTAAATGTAAACAGTTATTTGATAAACTATTAAATGATATAAATTATAAAATTAATACTTTAAATATAAATAAAATCAGAGCAAAGAGAGGATTAGTAAATATACTTGGCAATTCAATAAAGTTTGTCACAGGTAATTTAGGTGCAGAAGATGCAAAACATTTTGAAGAAGTATTTGAACAATTAAAACATGGTCAACAGCAATTAATGAATAACCAAATTAATTTAGCGAAATTAATAAACACAACAAATCAAGAAATTAATGATAATTTTCATGAAATTCAACAAGCATTTGATAATGTTTGTGACGAAATGCATAAAATCGAATCAAATGAAATATTAACTTTGAGTATTCAGATAGCCCAAGATTTCAATGTAAAACTTAATGAGATCATTGAAGTAATTAATCTAGCAAAAGCAAATATTCTACATTCATTATTGATTCCACCCGAACAATTACTGAATGAAATGAAAAATGTACATTTGGACAATTCGCATTTCTTTCCTTTTGAACTATTACAGGATAACTTATTATTGATTGAATCCTTAATAAAAATCAGTGCTTATCAGAAGTTAAATAATTATAACTTTATATTACAAATACCACTCATTGACAATAATGTATATCAATATTTTGAATTATATCCGTTGCCAATCAAACATAACAATGTATATATTCCAAAAAAGAAACGATAAGGATCTGGGAATAACAATTAATGGGGAAACTCTTAGCAACTTACGCTTTGCTGATGATATTGTACTCCTGGCAGATAACGAACAAAGTTTGCAAAAATTGTTAAAAGAAGTTTAACTGCAAAGTAGGGAAGCAGGGCTAACAATAAACCAACAAAAAACAAAAGTTATGGCAAACCGACCAATGAACTCGTAAATAGTACTGGGAGGAACGGAATTAGAAAATGTGACCCAATGCTCCTACCTAGGTCAAATTATTTCATTTAAAAACAGGGCTGACAACGAAATAGATAAAAGAATAAACAATGCCTGGAAACACTTTTGGTCACTAAAATATATTTTACTGAATAACTTCACCCCGGAATAGAAAGCAAAAATAATCGACAGATGCGTTTTACCGGTTCTAACGTATGGTGCTTAAACATGGGCACTAACAAAAGCTGACAAAAATATACAATACATATCGAAGACGTTCAATTAGATGATAACACATTTAAAGTTACTTAAAATAAAAATTAAGTTATTTCTAAAAGACATTCTTGCCTTGCTGACGACTAGGTTTGCAGCATTAAACGGAAAACCGGTCGACCATGTTTCATATGAAAGTGCGCAATCATAGTTTAAAAATTACATTGTTATATTGTAAGAATTCTGATTATAACAGTTATATGATTTTGCATATTTATAGATAAAAACTTATATCAATTAATTTTAATTCTTGATTTAAATTGAAGAATTATATTAAGTAATTTTAGAAAGCTAATTTTTGTAATATAATAAAATAGCCAGTTATGAATTATTAAGTTATAGAGCTATTGGGAAAATTCAACCGTTAATTAGTAAAAATGAACAAAAAAATGCAAAACTGTAAACAAAAAGAAAAGGGCGAAATAGAGTAAAAAATAATGAAAATTATATGTTTAGAATAATTGGGAAAATGATTAATTAATAATAAGTACAATAAAATGAAATTGTATTAAGTTTAATGTAAAGCAAAAAATAAAATTTTATAAATATATTTTTTTCTTATTAAAAGGGTGTCTGAGGGAATGGTAAATATGTGGAATATTGTTTTCCAATTGATCATTAAGTAGTAATATTTGTGGATTTTCTTTTCTAAATGAATCTATTTCATAGCTTTCGAATAATTCGATTAAGTAGCTTTTATTCAGTTGATGAATGATTTTGATGTTATCAAATGTGAATTTATGATTGTTATATCTTATGTGTCTACCGAAGTTTGAATTATTGTTTGTGAGATGTTCTTTGACTCTAAGGGTGTATACCCCATTTTTTTCTAGTAATTTGGTAGGTGGTTTACTATTGTTAAGTATGTTTTTTAGATTATTGTTTGTTTTAAGGGTAAGTGAAATGTTGAATTTATTAGCAATGTTTTTAATTTTGTTACTGATTTTGCCTTGGTAAGTGAAGGCTCTATAGATTGCTTTAGGTTTATCTTCTATATGTAGTAATGTTGTATGGTTATTATGTCTAACATTGTATTTTTGAAATATATTATTAAAATAGTGGATATCGTAACCATTGTAAGAAGCAATTTGTTGTATAATGTTTAATTCTTTTTCATGCTATTAAAACTGAGGAGTATTTTTTAGGCTGTATATATAAGAAATGAAAGTTGATTTATTAATTATTGGGTCATCAAAAGAATTAAATGGGATACTAGCGTCGTTTGTGTAGGTTTCCTATAAATGTCATAATTAATTGTGTGTGGGGATGTTATTAAAGTGATATCTAAAAATTTTAAGGTGAGATTATTTTCTAATTCTATGGTGAATTTTATTTTAGGGTGTAATGTATTTATAAAATTATGAAGTTGAGTTATAATATTTATACCTGTAGTGTCGATTATGAATAGAATATCGTCCACATATCTGCTCCCTAATATAATTTTGTTAATGCATTCGAAATTGCTGTTGTGTATAATTTCTTCTAAAGGGTTCATGAAAACGTAACTCATAAGTCCGCTAAGTTGGGAACCCATAGGTAAACCTTCAATAATTTTGTAATATTTATTGTTAAATGTGAAGTGATTTTGGTAAATGCAAGCAGTTAAAAGTTTTATTAAGTTATTAGCATCTATGCTATTGTTTAGATGATTATTAATGATTTGTGTACCTACGGAAATTGTTTCTTTAATAGGTATATTGGCATATAAGTTAGTACTGTCAAATGATAAAGTTGTAAATTCAGAAGGTAGTACTAAATTGTGGATGTTATCAAATAAATTGTAACGATCTCTTATAGTATATTTCTGTGTAAATTCAGTTATATTTTTGAAAAAATTGATTAAGAATTTAGAAACAAAGTATGAACTAAAATTAGTGGAGATAATAATTGGTCTAATTGGAATGCCATTTTTGTGTATTTTGGGGAGTGAATGTAGTTTAGGAGTTATTGGGTTCATAGCTTTTTTAGGATTGAAATTATAT
>JAWQRJ010005623.1:0-10113 GCA_033557515.1 Diorygopyx duplodentatus | reverse complement strand
TCCTCTCTCTGTTTTAGAAGTATTTTTATATATTCAGGGTATCCCATTTCTTCTAGACGCTATCCACCTTTTTTTATTTTTAAATTGAACACCCTGTATATTATTACATTTTTGGGTTCCTTATGGAATTTATGGTCTATTTTATTAAACATACATTTGACCAAAGTCGCAACCTTTAAGAGTTATTGGACATCTAAAGATCAAATATTTGTTATGAAACACTCACCTAACCCCCCTGACCTCTTTGTAAAAAATGTTTCCAAAATGGTGCGACTTTAGCTAAATGTATGGTTAATAAAATCGACCATAAATTCGGTCGTAAGGAATTAAACAAGGTGCTAATGTTTATAAAACTGAAGTTGCATAGCGTCTAGGAAAATATATGAAAATACTTCTAGAAGAAAATAGAACTGATACAATAAAATTTTTATTTGAAAGTTTTTTCCTCAGAATAACCTAATTCGCCTAATTAAGATAATAATTAATAACCTAATAAAGATATATCAAAATCTCACCATCAAAATGTTGGACACAATGCGTGTGGATCCTTTCATTGACAGATATAAAGGTGAGGATGAGAGGTATAAGACTGGGACCCCAAATTGTATTGAGTTTAGTTGTCGTTGTCGTAGTCACTTTTCTCTCATGAAGACGTGAAGGGGGATCCTAAATCTAGGTGAACCTTCCATATCTAGCAAAAAAAGAAAAAGAAATGCCAAAAATGAAAAAATATGGAAAGAAAATATCAGTGGGGTTGCAATCGGCAAAAATTATTTTAAAAACAATACTATACAGGATTATTCAAATTCACCCCCTTACTTCTGATAGTGAGGATAACTGTACAATGTTTACAGTTAAGTTTTATAACCTTATTCACAATCTGTTGATATACGATTCATACTTTATCCTCCAGTAGTCTAAATAGTGGGATGGTATAAGGGTGGTTCCAAGTTATTACTTCTATGTCAAAAGCTCTTCCCCTTCACCTTATTGCTCGTTGATATGCAATACATACTTCCCCTTTTTTTTTCAGTAGTTTGAATAGCGAGATGGTGTAATGGTGGTTCCAATTTGTATATGTTACCCTCCTAGGGCAAAGAAGAATATTCCTAATGGCAAAAATACAAGAGAAATATTATCTGTAAAATTAATTAGTTGAATTGGAATTAACTTTTTACGTCTTGGTTCTATAATTTTTTAAATTTAAAATACTTATTCAAAATTTATTTATTTAAGTGATAATGTCAACATAAACTGCCGTTGTGTAAGTTAATTTGCACCAGAAGGACCATTTCTTACCTTATAGATTGGTGGATTGATGGTCCGGGCATAGATTCACCCATGGGTCCTCTTGTCCACTTCCATCTTTTCGAAGATCCCTTCCTTCTCGCTGCTGGAAAAAGGTCTCTATATTTGCAATCTACAAAGTTGGGTTATGCACTTCCACCTCTAGCCGTGTCCAATTGTATTTAAATTTACTCTTCTTTCTTGACAACAAAAAAACTTAGATTAGTTTGCTGTCAACAAGCATCGGTTACACTGAACGATATTTCACTAATTCTCCATGCTTGGATTCGCTTCTTTGAATATGTCTTGCATGTTTCTTGTATACTTGAGTTTCAGAAGTGGAAAGCACTCGGGAATGACACCATTATAAAATCAAAGAAAGCTTTAATCCAAGAGAAATTTAAGGGGGAAATGGGGATAATTGTCGACAAAGTTCAACAAGGAGGAGCTGGAACATCTAATACAGGAATTGTGGCAAGGCTATTTTACCATAATCTCTCGAAAGCTGCTTTTATAACAGGGCTTGAGGAGAGTTTGATTTGGAGATGTTGTTCTGTCATTTTACAAACCATATCGTCTGGGTATACAATTAATACGGAATCATTCGATATGTTTGCTATCGAAACGCCCAGATTGTTGGTAAAGTTGGTATTCATGGTAGTATTTATCCGCATCCGTACATAAAATACTTATTCATACCGCTTCTGAAAACAATCCAAAAACACCACTGAGCCACTAGCAAATATTTGGAAATTCATAGATTGCTTAAAGTGTGAATAAAGCCTCAACGAACGGTATTTAGTGGCCAGCAACCTCCTCTTAGGAAAACACGTAGATTGAAGGTACTAGTACGTAACTATAATGTAACTATGGCGAACAATATAATATCCATACTTACATACATTTTGTTCATACATATACTTAACTAACATTGTTTATCATATCAATAAATATATTACAGGGAAGATGGAACCAAATAAGATGTATTGTAAACAAAAAGCTTATACTTTACTACTTTCGATTTTCATGTAGGTCTTCAATTATTTTATAAAGCTTGAAATTACACCATCTTTCCAAACAGATTCATTGCCTGCAAAGAGATTAACTCGATAATAGGAACATTAATAAAGGTTCTTCAAGGATTTTCGTCCACATCAACTCTCTCTTGCACAAGATCAATTCTCACTTCGTGGAATTGCCCTTACCCTGTGCCAATGCGTAGTGGTCTCCTCTGGCGAGATCGTCATGCATTAATCCATTTGCGCGCCATTCTTTCGTCAAAAATGATAATTTAAAAACCAGAAGACGTGTCAAATCGATTTCGAAGTGGAACGTGCGATGTAATTAAAGGCTGACCAAGAGGAGGAGGCAATAATACGCGGCGACGTCGACGGCGCGCCATCCATCGGTCACTTTCTACAACAATTTAGCTCTTCGCTGAAAAAAATTACGAAAATGTTTGGGATGTGGCGCAAGCGCCGGTCTGATTGTGCGATCATCAATGGATATTGCGTGACAGCGGCTCAGGCACGATTTCGACGACAACAAAAAATCGTTAAAACTCTTTAAACACAGCAAGAAACCAATGTTGTGGTTGCAGAGTGCAGAGGGAAATAAAACAACTGTTTACGCTTGCCTGATTGCGGCTCCGTGTTCTACTGACTGCGATGCTCTTTTTTTATGGCGGTATCTAGGCCAGGGTGATCGATCACGTGATCAAATGTGCGACCTTGGGAACGGCGGCCCCACAAATTTTGTAGAAATTTTTAATGCCAACTATGTGTTTGTTTAGAATGTAACGAAATAAAATCGTGATCTAATATTTAAGAGACAAACTTTTTTACCGGCGTTACGATATCCATAACACCTCCCAGCCATAAAACGAATACATTGTTTCTTCACAAGAGGTTTTTTCGCCATAACTTTCTTAAAATCAAAGATATGTTAAATCTGTTACACCACGATAACAGATTTAAGGTGTAAGATATGTTACACCACGAGGAAGCTTGTTCTTTTCGGCATCTAAAAGTGAGTTTTTGTCGCTCGATTTCCCAGTAATTACTCCAGAAAAAAATTGCGAAGCCAACGGTGTACCAGAATTTCTTCGAAATTGACCATATTTGGATTGTTATAAAATAAAAACGGAGTAAAATATTTCAAAACGGCTTTCACTACGTGAAAGCCCAATACGCCCAATAGGGTGTTATATTATCGTAATTGCTACCTGATTGCGTAAAAATTCGACGGACCAAAACTCTGTTTTAGGTAGTACTAGCATTCATTCAGGAGTAATTACTGGGAAGTTGACCGACGAAAACTGTTAGATGCCGAAAAAAAAAACAGCTTTCTCGTGGTGTAAGCAGATTTAACATATCTTTGATTTTAAGAAAGTTATGGCGAAAAAACCTGTTATGGAGAAACCGGGTATTCATTTTATGGCTGGTTTATGGATATCGTAACGCCGGTACTCTTTCTTCCTTGGAAATTGAATTTCAACTTTCTAATGCCCCCGCGCTCTCCAGATATGCCGCCTTTAGATTTTTTTCTCTGGGGGCATTTAAAAAATGAGCGGTTTTCTGAACGAAAACCTTCGTTAAAGCGAATACCAACATTTATTACCCGCGGTAATAAATATTGATTAACAGTTGAAACAAGGACAATCAATCAATATCGAGTTACATCGGACCTAAAATAATTGCACGCGATCATAAAAAAAGTTCCCGCACAATTAGCCTAGTTGCTCACCTATAATACACTTGGGTCAGGGTGGACCGTCCCATTAACGTCGTCCATTCATCATTGGCCGAATGGACGTCCATCAACGGTAGAGGCGTCTGCGTCGCCCCATTCGAACTAGCCCGACGTAATAGAAGCGTTCTTTACAACAACACACCTAGAAAATGTGGGTCTAGTGCACTGGGTCTCTGGATCAGTTCGTCCTCCAACCTGCAGTAGCAATAGTAGACTCCAGTTTGGCGAATAAAAGTTGGGGGCCAGTTATCGTGACGATTTTGCAAAGAGAGCGTATGGTTTTTATATTGTGTCATTGATTACCAAATTAATATAAATTCAGTTTATTTTAGAATACTATACACGCAACTATAAGCCAACTGACGATTTATTTCATACTGAATCAAAAAAAAAAGTAGATAAAAAGTGATATTTTATATATCTGGATGCACTTTCCATTATATTTTGTAGTTTGTTTAAATTTATCACTTCACAATGCACCATGAATAAAATGTTACTTCAACAGTAATAATAATAGAATCCCTGTTTAATAAGCGCCCATTTTCTTTAATCGTTTTATCATTGCTTCACAAAAGGGATCTTGTTTTTTTAACATTGTCTGCCATTAATCTTAATGATTTTCGATATGATGTGATTTTCTTACTAAATTATGGACATAACTTATATATTGATACCAACACTTTTGCCCATTGTTGTTGTTGATAACTGGATTTCATTCCCTACTTACCTCATAATTTCGTTTTTCTCCCCTTCTATAACAATACAGCTGCATCCAGTATTTTTTCTATGATCACTTGCAAAGCTAACATTCATAGTGTTAGTATGAAGTAGTAAATATTGGTCTGCTGAAACCTGCTGAATACGACCATCGATGAACACAACTGATTTCAAACAAAAATTGAACACATTTCTGAATGGCACATATTTCTTCTAAATTTAAAATCGTCCCCATCTCTGTGAAATTTTACACTAAACTGTGAACTGTAAAACTGTCTTTCCTGAAAGATTACTAATTAAAGATCATTCTTCAAATTCTATTACAAGTTCGTTGATTTCTTGTTTGGTAAAATATAATTCATATATACTGTTTACGTTGGTACTTCTGTGATTCTCTAATAGCTTCTCAAATAAATATTTAATTTTTACTTATCCACAGCTTACAGTTGTCGTTATCGGCAAGACGATGCATGTTCTAAAATTTGATAAAACCAGAATGTCTACACAACATTTAGCTTATCGGAAATTGCAATAGTCTATATGCGAATGTTTTTTGTTCGTTATCTGCACATGAAAACTTATGGTCCGCACAACCATAATAGCTATTTGTACAGAAAAACGCAAACATTGTTGCAATAATTTAACGGCATACTCAATGTGGCAGTGGCTGCGTAACTTAAATTACCCTGATATCATAATAGGTTGCCACAATTAGTCCGGTAGTTAGGTATTACAATATAAGAAGCGATTTTAGTCAAAAGCAATATTAAAGGAGTATAGTGGACATAACTGTTAATACTTTAAATGAAACACTTTTAAAATCCTATGGACATATATTCATGGAATTGAATAATCCTGGAATGGAATTACGTTTTGACTTAATTATATATTAAGGTTACTTATAAGGTATTTATCAGGTACCTGATAAGTACCAAAATCCAAAAAGAGACACAACAGTACATAAAACACAATCCAAACATAATCATCACTAAGGCCGATAAAGGATAAAAGCAGTACTACTAAACAACAAAATTTCCCGACACCAATATGGAAACTATAGAAGCTTTCATGACAAACAATGATTACATTAAGGATGATAACGAAAAAGAAGTAGAACCAGAGCAACAGATAACAACAACGATACAATCAATCCAAAGAAGTCATTGAGCAATTCCTTGTACTAATAAATAGGAAAATGCGTATAAGATACTCAAAAAGTGTAACCTCACTCTTGTACTCACCAACACACTCAAATTTACAAACACCAAGGGCAAACGTGAGGATAAAGAAGAAGGACAACGTTAAACCGAAGAATAGTACGGCACTAGCAACACATGCGAATAAAATGAAGCAATGTCTTTGATTATGAAGTCCTTGAAATGCTGCACATCAAAGGAGAAAAGAACACGTGTAATAGCAGAAAGGGCTGTCATGTCAACTATAGTGATGTAAATAATCCCATTTTGAAACTATGTTTATTTATTACTAGTTTGTTTATTTATTTACTGCAACGTACTGTTTGATAATGTTAGTTGAAACTAAGGAAACGTTACAGAATTAATATTCTTTTAGTTCAAACATTAACGTGGAAACCATAAACATGTAATAAATTATATGTATACAGGTGTCCCAAATTCGATGCTCACCATTGGTATCTTGGAAGCCGTAAGAGCTACACGCTCGGTGAAATGGACCAATACGGGGTTGTTTATCTAAGCTGTTCAGACATTCTTTTGTTTTCCAAAAAAATGCATCGCCTACTAGATGTCTTAAAAAGCCGAAAATTGTCATTTTCTTCAAATATGAATATTTTCCACATTATCTGTATTATACCGGGTGACTGTAAATGATTGAGACAATTATAGTGGGTTGGCATCCCTGATGATTTGGTAATAATCACTTTATGTCAAGATTACTTTTTAGGTTAGGGGTTTCGTAAACAACATTGAATTTTATTTTATTTGACGTTTTGATTTGACAAATTTAAATTGAAAATCAGGGGCGCAAACAGGAAAACAAAAAAATCATGCCAACCGAGCAAAAAAAATCACAATCATTTATAGTCACGCGGTATATTATTATATATATTATATTATATCGCATCAAAAAATTTCGAGGGAAAAAGTTAATAGATAAAACATTCTGCAGGATAGATTATAAAAATATTTTTTACCTTGCACCAGTTTCGAGATATGACCCAAAGTTGTATTTTTTTTAATTGGAAACCATAGTTGATTTTGACATTATTAAATTAGTCCCATACGGTGGCCATCGAGATCTCCGGATTTGTCTCCGGATTTGTGTTGTACGGAATGAGTTATAACAGTATTAATGATTTACAACAAAGTGTCATACAGGCTTTTAACTCAGTTAGCGTTCGTCAATTAATGAATTGTAGAAAAAGTGTCGAAAAGCGTGTTACTAAATGTTTAGAAGTAAACGGCCGCCATATTGAACATCTTTGTAGGAAACTTTTGGTTTATTGTTATCGTGTTTATGTTTACCATGTTTATTGTTACCATGATTATTGGTTCCATTTTTTTGCAATTTATTGACGTACTAAATTTGAGCAGAACTGTTTTCTCAGATTTTTTTCTTTCTTTCTACTAAAGCATAAAAGAAAATAAATATCAGATGTGCAGTCTTTTGTTTTGAAAACAAAACATATATGATATGGCGATGTGGCGATGTGGGTTAAAATCTGTGTGGAATATGATTTTTCTTCATATCTCCTAAACTATGAAAGATAAATACCTCGAACCTTATATCGTTGGAAAGGGAAAAATCAAGTAATTTAATAAGGTCAATATCAACTAAGTTTCCATTTAAAAAATACAACTTTGGGTCACATTTCGAAACTGGTGCAAGGTAAGAAATATTGTTATTATCTATCCTACAGAATACTTTTTTGATACGGTAAATAATATGGCAAATATTCACATTTGAAGAAAATGACGATTTTCAGTTTTTTCAGGATATCTAGTAGGCGATGCATTTTTTTTGGAAAAATAAAAGAATGTCTGAAAAGCAAAGATGTTGTGGTCTTTATTAATGCTGCAGGTCCACATTTTTAGTGTTTTGCAACCACTTTTATACAGGGTGATTCACAACTCGAGGCGAAAAATGAATCCTCGAATTCCGCGTGAAATTCTAAGTCGAAAATATGAAATAATTTTTTTTTCGATCGTACTTCGTTTCTGAGATATTTTACTTCAAAGTATTAAATGATTTCAGAGGTAGTATAGTTTCAAGGGAGCTATGTAATATTGAAACAGTTGTTACTATAGCAACGAAGTGTCAATAAACTTGCTTTTACTAAAATGCAGTTCACAAATGAAGAATATGCCGATATTATTTTTGTGTACGGTCACTGTAATGGCAATGCTTCAGCAGCTTGCCGCGAATATCAGCTAAAATACCCAAATAAGAGACAGCCGTCCCGACGTGTATTTTCGGATACTTTTCAAAGGCTTCGTCAATTTGGTATTGGTAAGCATCACACTGGTGGTCCAAAGCATCAACATAATGTTGCACAGGAAGAAGAAGTTATTGATTTAGTGCTTGACGAGCCAAGTATCAGTTCTAGACGAATATCAACTCGTCTACATTTGTCCCAAAGCTTTGTTTGGAGAACATTACACCGGGAAGTGCTACACCCGTACCACTATCAAAAAGTACATCACCTTCAGCCAGGAGACGAAGTACATCGGCTCGCGTTTTCTCAATGGCTTCTCCAACAACATGATGAAAATCCAAATTTCATCAGATCCGTTTTATGGTCGGACGAAGCTACTTATACCAGAGATGGTATAAATAATAATCATAATGAGCACGTGTGGTCGTTGGAGAATCCACGCGCATTCCGAAGAGGTGGATTTCAACACAGATTTTCCATAAATACGTGGTGTGGCATTTTTAACGGACGCATACTTCCAATTCAAATTATACCAAATCGTTTGAATTCAGCGTCTTATTTAAATGTATTACAAAATCAGGTGATTGATTTACTCGATGAAATACCGATTTTGTTACGGAATAGGATGTGGTATCAACATGATGGCGCACCACCACATGTTGGAAGACAAGTTATTGAATGGCTGAATAATAATTATAATGGAAGATGGATTGGTAGAGGTGGACCAGTGCAATGGCCGGCAAGGTCTCCGGATCTGAATCCGTTGGATTTTTATTATTGGGGTCACTCAAAGCAGCTAGTTTATACCGATGAGATAAATAATGTAGGACAATTACATCAAAGAATCACGGTAACTTCTCTCGAAATTCAGAATACAACTAATGTGGAATTAGTGTATAATTCCATTGTTTCGCGTTGTCAGGCCTGTATTAGAGCTCAAGGAGGCCTTTTCGAACATCTATTTTAGAAAACTTAGGTGAAAATTGTTGTTTATTTTTCAGAAAAAACGTGTATTAAAACGTGTACAATAAAATTTTATAAAAATCTTACGCACGCACTTTTATTTCATTGACAAACTTCCAACTAAAATATCTCAGAAACGAAGTCCGAACGGAAAAAATGTTATTTCATATTTTCGACTTAGAATTTCACGCGGAATACGAGGATTCATTTTTCGCCTCGAGTTGTGAATCACCCTGTATAAACATATACATACATGTAAATGTACCGGATGAGTAAAAAGAAATTATTCTTCCGGTTTTGTTTTTCTAAAACAAGCTTCTAGCTTCTTTAACTAAAAATTAAACATTATCTTTAATAGCAGATCTCAGTTTGTCAAAATGTAAATAGGAAAAAATGTCAAAAATAGGAAATGCTCCCCAGATGTGTCTACCATAGACTCTTTTAGGTCATAATCATAGAAGAATTTTAGAAACGATATTGTTAGAAGAAATCCAGCATTTTGCCGATGACAATATTATATTATTCTGTAAATTGGGTGGGGATGACTCGTCTGCACAAAGTCAGTATAAGCAGATATTACCAGGGGAAAGCGAAGAAACAACAGATGCACATTTATCATTTTTAGCATTTTTAGATATTTTCGGCAGATAGGATTTTCAGGATAACTCTCACCCGCTCCGCTCCGCATGATGTAAACACCCGCTCCGCATGATGTAAATTACGCCCGACCTCGGTGTAAATGAAAATTGCTTCTATTTTCTCTTCTAGTGGACGGGAGCGAACCATCTTTTTCAAGTAAATGAAAATTGCACAAACGACAAGCAACACTGGTAGTATTCGCACAACACACGAATGAGACTCTGTAGCTTGCCTTAGCAATAAATAAACCATTTCCTTTGGACTAGGCGAGGGAAAGGGTTGCCAGGTACTGCAATAAACCAATGAAAACTAATGAGAAGGAGTTTTCGAGAAGACGACCG
>JAWQRJ010005622.1:0-10114 GCA_033557515.1 Diorygopyx duplodentatus | reverse complement strand
ATTTTTAGCAGAATGCACCTATTTTTACTTTCTCTCTTAAAGAGAAAGTTATGCATTCGATCCAAAATTTTGATGGTGAGATTTTGACTTATCTTGACGTATTATGGTATTCTAAGACTAATGGTAACATTTTTGGCCATTGGTCTGTCCGACCGTCCAGATGTCCGTCTGTCCGGATGTCCGGTTGTCCGTCCGTTAGATAAAAGTTTGTGGTCCACACATCTACTATTTCTAATCCTTTTATGTAAAAAAGATTCAAATAATACCTGCATGGTTTTAGTCTTTCTCTCTTCTAGAAGTATTTTCACATATACAGGGTGTCCCATTTCTTTAAGACGCTGTGCAATTGCAGATTGTTAATGGGAATATCATGTATGTTATTACATTTTTGGGTTACTTATGAAATGTATGGTCTATTTATTAAACACAGATATGTCCTAAGGCACACCGTTTAGAAGTTATTCCTAAAATAGATCGGGGGGTTAGGAGAGAGAAAGTCGTGTTAGTGATCACACCCACTCTGTTACTTTCTCTTTTAAAGAGAAAGTTTTGCATTCGGTCCTAAATTTCAATGGTAAGATTTTGACATATCTGGACGAATTATGGTATTCTAATGGCACCATTTTTGGCCATTGGTCTGTTCGTCTGTCCATCTGTCCGCCCGTTAGATATAGCTTGTGATCCACACTTCTACCATCTCTAATCATTTTAGGTAAAAAAGTTTCAAATAAAAGTTAGATGCTTTCAGTCTTTCTCTCTTCTAGAAGTATTCTCATATACACACGGCGTCCCATTTCTTCATGACGCTATGAAACTTGAGATTTCTAATTGGAACACCATGCATTTTATTACATTTTTGGGTTCCTTATGGAAATTATGATCTATTTTTGATCGCGGGGGTTAGGAGAGAGAAAGTCGTGTGAGTGATCCACGCCCAATTTTTTTTTAAGAAACACGTGATAATCCAACAATATTCCGTCGTTTTGATCACTAATTGCCAATATTTCACAGAGGACAGATATGTGCTTTGTCGATATATATTTACTTATTGCTCTGGCATATATTCCTGAGCAAAATTACTGATTTAGTACGCCTATTTCGTGTTGCATCATTTATGTTTTAATTAATTTAGTGTTACTCATTTGAGACAGTGAACGATATGTCACTGTAGTCATAGTGTCATTATAGTGATAGTGAATATCGAGAAGATTTTTAGTTCGACAGTGATTCAATTATTGAAGATATAGTATTAAATTCCTTAAGTTTTTTAAATACCGCCAGAATTCATAAGAATTGCTGTTTATGTTTTAGAGGCGTGAATTGTTGATACCACTGTCATTTTTAATAGTATATATTCAGTATCTAAATTGAGATAATGACTCTACGTAGTATCTAAGTATTTCATTTCTACTGCTCTGTTAGCATAGTTTAGTTTTCAGTTAGTTTATTTTCAAATTCAGTGGCTCTACATTAGTGTCAGTGTTTGCTCTACTCGCGTAGGAAGTCCAAGACGAGGAAATCGCATCTTAGGCATCTTCCTCAGTCGAAACGAAATATTCAAAATAATAAAAAATCAAATTCCAATTTTAAAAAATAATATGTTTATAAGTAAATGCCAATTAATTGTACTTTTCTAGTAATGATTCTAAATAGGATATGTAGGTAGCGAAAGTTACTCCTCATGTGTCACTGGAATTTCGGTAAATTATTAACAATAATAAAATGTATATTACAATAATATAGTAATTAAATGCAAAATTATATTGTAGTAAGGATGTTCCCTCGCAAGAAACGTTAGAAGTGGCGTTAAATGGTGATTCTATTGATTTAGTAGTGGGCAGAAATGATAATGATAAATCATGTAATACCACATCTCAATTCGGCAGGTGCTATAACAAAAAAATCATAATTAGTTATGCCGTTATGTGTTTTTTTTAATTTCCAGCCTGTTACGTACTGGTCGACGTGTAGTAGGTACAGGACACGTAATCCTATACAATTAAACGTTCTAATCTTGTATGTGTGTACGTATGTATGTATCTATTCCCCAGATCCGGAATTTCAATAATCCGGTGTCAGGAATCGATTGGGATATGTCTCGACTATCACTAAATTCATTTTATATCGTAAATAAATAAAATTGTGAGAAAAACACATGGAAAACATCGATACAGAACTGCTATCTATCGGCAGGCAGCGAAACAGAGATACTATACACGGACGCGGCTATGACGACACATTAATCGTTGACCGTACGATGGCGTCACCAATATTATAAGAATTTGAAAAATGCCATCTCGGTCTGTTAGTTTTACATTTCACGATGGTGCTACCAAAACTAAGAAACAATGTTTTTTTTGTATTTTTATCCCCCGAGCGAGCTCGGTCTTCCAGGCACCGAAACAACTAATTGAGCATCAGTATGTTGGATTATTTATTTTGCAATATATCCCATTTGCAATTTATAAAAGAACAGAGATATCGTTTTGCGTCTATTTTTATATTTAAATGTGTCATGTGCAAATCTAAATTACAATTATTCACTAGAATTATTCATAGTCGAAGGTTTCATGAAAAACATGGAGATGCATGGCGTACGAATAATAAATTAATTGTGGACAGTGATATCAGTGTTAATCGTAAACTATTAGATAGGAGACCATACGGAAATTATTTGGTGATAAAGCTGGATGAAATTTGACCAGTAATGAAATTTATTACTGCAAATCTAGATAATACAAATACGGAACAAGAAACATTATTAACTAATCAATTACTACCTAAATATTTTAATGATACTAATGAACAAATAACTTCAAAGTTTCAAAAATCGTAAATTTCTTTATGAAGTGCTACTTATCAATGTATTTTTAATCATTGATTGAATTGAAAGCCTATCAAAAAGATAACGTATATAATTTTATAATACGTTATAAGTTCCGATCATAGATAATCGTGAGTATCAATATTTTACTGTATGTACGTTATTAAAATTATTCAATGAATCATATTATCAAATTATTAATATTTCAATGCCTAGTACAAGATGAAGACCAATATTTGATAATGAATAACAAATGTAGTCAATTATATTATTATATCAATTATCAATTATTAAGTTTCTGAATATAATGAATAATATAGAAATACTAAAATATTTAAAGGCAACAATTATAATTAATAACACTTATTATTTATAATTATCAACAATTATTATAATTTATTATTTAAGAAAACTTGACATAATTAATTGTAAATAATAATAATTGTCAGTATAAAATGGAAGATACAATAATTTAGAATCTCAGCAAATATATTAATATAGACTTTCAATTTGTACAAATATCTTTATCAAATATACTACAGCAAAACATTCCAAGATATTGATTGAAAATATTGAAAATATAACACAGATTATAAATAGATATTTTATAAAATTTCTTAGTATTCAAAATGATAACTTTCAACAAAGTATTATGTTGCATGTAATCTATGTAATTATTATAATAATAATCATTGTATTGTAATTTTGTCAAAAATGTCAGGTGTAGGTGTAGGTGTTAGGTGTAGTAGACCACTTAAGAATTATTTTGCAAGAGAAAAATAAATAAGAAAGGAATTGGAAGACACCATGAAATAAAATTCTCAGCAGAAGAATATGAAGTTGAAATATAAATTTTGAAACTAAATCACCAGTGAACACCAGATTATAGTGGATGTCCAGCGTGACAGCTGAACTGTGTACCTTTTCTGTGTAACACAATAGATTACATAAAAGTAAACAAATATGTTATTAATAAGTTTAAAAAAATCAAAAAGTTACCAAAGAAAAAGAACTGATCATTAGGAGGATCCTGGAGTATAGCTCGTACAGAAGAAATACTGATGAAACAATATAACCTTATAAAAGGACGTAGCGTTAAGGCATAAATACACATTAATAATTCAGTAGTTCCAACAAGTACACTTCATCGTTAGATTAAGTCCAAGTGCTATTTGTACATCGATTTACCGGTCCAAAGTAATTTTTTTAAGTGAAAATTAAGAGTTTCTTTTTAAAAATTCTGCATTCAACCGACGACGCATAACTCTGAGGCATCAGCAAAAATATAAATCTAGCTGTTACAATTGTCAACGCGGTTTGAAGAAACCTTAATCTTTTTAAATCACAATTTTAATCCCGAAATTATACTGCACTTAAGGATACCAACAAAACATAAATAATATTAACATGTAAAATTAAATTTGTTTATCAAATTATTGGAGTCATCACATCACAGACGACATTTTACAATTTTTAATACCACGTTCTAATTCCATGTTATGACTAACGAGAAAAAATTCAACCCAATATTTTTTTGATCTTTATATGGACTATTGCGGCATTCATTGCTTTCTAGTGTTTTAAAGAAAATGGTTATTTGTATGAGGCTAAGTTTTTGTGTCCATATACTCTGATATTGGGTCACAATAATTTTTCTATAAAATCGTAATAATAATAGTATTTATTGAAAAACTAAATATAATTATAATGTAGTTTTTGAAAAAAATGATTCTCTTTTTATATATAATTTATATAAAAAAGAGAACCGAGTCAGCTGGATGAATATACAATCTTGATCGATAAACAATATTAAACAATAAACAATATTAATCCAGCAGCTGCTTTTTTTCTTCGGTCCTAACGAAGAATGGAAAAATAAATAAACATAATATAAAAAAAGACTTAGAACGACGATTGTTAATAGTAGTGGAATGAGAAACAGCCGAAAGTAAAGTAGAAAAGAATACGAAAATCCCGCTCGTTAAATCTTGAAGCTTATTAAGGAAATAAAAAAAACATTATTCGTACACAAATTGTTGTTGATATTAAGACATCCCCAAAAGTGTCGTCGGTCACATCCAAGAGGGCGGTAACTAAATTCAGGAAAAAAGCCTGATTGAAAATTGGAAATAATATTAAATTTATACCTAGATATTTGGATAAATTTAACAGCTTTACTGCTATAACCTTCTCAAACTCATTAGAAAGGAGGGGTAAAATCAACTGATTAGCAGTAGTAGTTTTAGAAATAGAGATAATTACTTTCCCTACAAGTTGCTTTCCCTAAACAGATATTTTATCAAATTTACAGATTTAAATGAAGAATTCCGATTAGTATAATGACTAATGCCTATTTTCATGGCCAATTTCAAGTTCATCAGATAATTCGATATTGTTCGTAATTTTTTTGATATACCTTGATTACTTTTGACTTCTGGTTTAGAATTAATAATAATGGTATAACCATAAAAAGTGTGATCATCTGCATAAACAAACCAACATTTTATAAACTTATTTATGCACTACGACAATAATAACACAATAATCCATAAGAGAAGCGGAGTTCTATGAGTTATTGTATTATTATTGTATATTTTGTGTGGTATATTGCAATTGTGGTGGACAAGAGAAATGATCCTTTGGCTTTCCGGTGATCGCCGCGTCTGTGAAGCAACTCTCCGTTGACGTTTCGCCGCTCATTGCAGACGGCATCATCAGAACTAACTGATGATCACCGGAAAGCCAAAGGATATTAACACCGGCCGCGAAAGCCTACAACAACGTTTAAGAGAAATGAGTTTTGATAGTACTAGTGTGGGCAGTAACAGTTTCAGAGCAACTTGTGGTTCTGTCCCGAAATTACATTGTTTAGGAATTTAGTATATGAACGTATTGTTCATCACTTAAAGGCTTCGTTCAATGACGAACAAATTTAATTCAATTTTTAAAGGTTTGAGCACCTTCTGGTCACAAATGTAATTAATAGCTCTGCTAATCTATCAAAACGGGTCTAGTAGTTACTTCTGGTATAGTCATTTAATCAACCCATTAGAGCCACGCATACTCGTAAAAGCCTCATTAGAGATTTCCTCATATTCAGCCAGCTTCTGCTCTTCCTAGAAACCATCCAGGAGTAATGAATAGAGATCTAGAAACCATCCTGGACACCATCCTGGTACCATCCTTCACACCCTTTGATAGAAACATTGGGGTGGTTAATTTCTCTTAATACCTATGGAATTAAGTTTTCTGGAATTTAAGAGTTGCTTTCAAGATTAATTTTTTCAGTTCTATCACCATTCTGTCGTATTAGCACACTTATAAAAAAAAATTCCATTTCTATTGCCCAAATTAAGTAGTCTATATTAATAATTCTTTGTTATAGGCTATTCGATACAGCGTGCTTGGTATAGCATGATCGTTATGGTTTAATGAGTTTATTGGGATTATTTGCTGAGAAAGTGCAAATAATTCTCCAAATTAACAGGCTTTTAAGGAAACGAGATAATCATTTCTTGACATTTGTGTGAAATTATTTCCTTTAGAATCCGTTAACAATTACTTGGGGACATTAGGCGCTGTAGATCATTGCGATATTCGAAAATGCGAGTCCAAGTGTCCCATTGTACGCTAGCACAATAAATTTTTCTTTAAAATCTCCATCACGGATACGCACCGTAATTTACGATGACATTTATATGTGTTCATTGTTGGGTTGGCAACTCTGGCTACGGGACCGAAATTCAAAAATCCCTAAAGACGACCACACGCGTTTGTTGTGACCGCATAGTGCACACAATTCTGCCCATTCTCCGCTCCATTCATTCTCCCGCTCACTTCACGCTTCCACAATGAATCGGCAGAAATTGTTACGTCTCCATATACCCGAGCCACTGTGAAGGAAACCTCCGCTGTTAAGACCGCATTTATCATGTCACTGAGTACGACAATTTACTTTGCCGGACGTCCAAAGTAAGAAGTATTTATTATTTGCCAGTTGGGAGAAAACGGATGTTGCTCGCAGATGTTACAAATGGTTTTTGCGGCACTGTGCTTTTTGAATCCTGGTGCTTTTCTGTGCGCGAAAGGGAGGAAATAATTTAATTTATACGCTTAAACTGGACTCTGGAACACGAGCGTCTATAAAACAAATGCAGTTCGGTAGCGTCCCGTTGGAACATCAGCAGATATAGGGATATAGGTGGCGAGCTGTAGGGCGATTTCATCTTACACTGAATAGGCGGGATGCTGCGGCATGTTGGCGTATTCAGATGCCATCTGTATAGTTACGGGGTACCAATAGCAACCACGTTAGCGTTCGGTTAACTTCGCTGGAGGGATATAACCGTATACATTCAAGGGAGACAATAACAGTTAGTGAAGAAATTTGAAGAAATGATCTTTGAGGTACAGTTTTAAAACATTCACTGGCTTCACTTGTTAATCGTTGTATTTATTTTGTTCTTATTTACCTCGAAAATTGTATATCTTTTAAAGAAATTAGCTTAAAATGACTCATTCTTCCTTGCCACAGAATTTTGGAATCAATTTTACCACAGAATACTGCATATTTTTACCAAATTTTTTTTTTTGAAATTGAAAAATATTTAGGTCTGCCGGAATGATCCTAAAGTTAAAAGTTTTTTAAAACGATGATTTTAAACTTTTTTAAGTATGTATAAAGCAAAAATAAGTATTCAAGTGCAAAAATGTGCATTATTATAGTTCGTAACAAAATTCAAACCGTGAATTTCTGTGTTGGTTGTAGGATTCCAGAACATCTGTCCGTAAACGTAAACATTTTCTAAACGTTCTTTGTTTTTGGTGTTCAAAAGAAGAGACAAAGGGATGGTACAGTTTTCAACCCATTCACTCTCTTTTTAATAAAACCCCCGACTTCATAATTTATGGCCGCACTTAACGGACCAGTTTGAAACAATTAATTTCAATCTTGGCCTTAATGCGCGCACGGGCTGCAGCGTCAAGCGCGCAACGTCGGCGCAAAATGGAACTTTTATATTATTATCCTCTGGTCGTCGGCAGGAGGACGCTTTGCCTCAGAGATTAGGGGCGTTTCGTTAGCATAGATAACGCAAAAAACACTTGTCGCAACGGTCGTGACCCACGACTCTAATTCAGTTTATCACCGCGTAGCTGCCTTGGCGCCCTGAATAATTAAAACAAGCGACACGAAGTAACGGCCCTGATTTACATAAGAAGTTCCACCGGGTTATTGCGGGTTTTTATCGTTCGCAACAACGGGTACAAAGCTGCGACGATAATATACACTGGACGTAAGAAAGTTATAAAGCGTTGCGTTAGTTTTGACGAACGGCGCCGAAGCGGAAAGGCAACCAACGTCCTCCCAGACCACGCAGACTGTAAAAAAATAAATTGAAAGTTCGAGTAATTAGGCCCCCTTTTACTTATAAATGTAATACAAATAGCTGCATACATTCCTACCTTTTGTACTGGCTTTCTAGTAGTTTAATAGTACCAGATTGGTTAGCAGACAAATTTGGCTGGAAAGTGATCATGATGAGTATCAGTAATATATCTTTACCACGTTTGTCAACGGTATTAACAATATTTTCGTTTCTGATCCACTCCAATGACCCTTATCCAAATTTATGTACCGTCTAAATGTTTATCAATCAACTACCCTTGTATCAACCAACTTAGTCCTCCCCCTCCAACAACGAAAAACGATTCCATTCTAATTCAATCTGAATTTGGACCCGCCCACGATACCATGACTAATGCTCGACATCCCCAATTTAATGCATATATTTAGCCCATATGCCCGTATAAACGGTGTTAAGTGTGAAGTGCAATTTGTTAATGCTGTGTTCGTACGATATATCGGTTTGTTATTCATTCATTCGGCTCTGTCTCTCTCTCTTAAATGGGCTTTGGGAGAATGCAGATGCCGTAACGACCAGCCCCGATCCCCGTGCGCGCATTACACACAGCCCGCTTCAAATCTATTTTGCCACGGAACCGCGGAGACGTGGACAAATCGCGGCAATCCGCGGCGGACCTAGGACGGATGGGTTTTTGCCAGTCATGCTTGTTATGTAAATTCCCGTTTCATATTCGGGGATGGTCGCAGATGGTGTATTTTTCGCTGGGAGGACACTGGTCGAAAAAAGAAAAAAAGAATACAGGGAGAGCTGCTGACAAAAATGTCCAATCCGTTCTGTCGGGGTGTGATGGCAGCATCGGTTATTGAAAAAAATGTAGTTCACTCTGATTGCTAGACTGCGGCATTTTGGTTGATTTTCTTTTCGACATGGAAGTTTTTTCGTACAAACCAGGTTCTACTAAATTTCGTTGAAATTCTCTGTGGTAACTAGATATGCTTATAATGAAATTGGAAGATCCAAAGTACTGATTAATCGACATCCAGTATTCGAAAGTTATAGCAAGTGTCGATCAATGGAAAGTGTTGACAGCCTGATCACCTGTTCGTTAATGGCTTGCTTTGTCTACATCTCGAACTGAATGGTTATGATTTGTTTTTACGAAGAAAGAGGGTAAAAAAGTTTGTTATTGGGATTGTGAGAGGAATGTATAGTTCAATCAAACCGCGTGCTTACATAAAAAATATGGACTAGTTATGGATTATAGTGCTTTTCGATTTATTTAGCTTACCCTCAAAAACCTAAGCAAATTGTGTGTGGGGCTTAAAAGTTATTTTGGGTATCACGTTTCGACTCTACAAAAAGGATGCTGTAATAATTTTAGTTATTCCAAGACAGGAAGGAGAGTAGTGATTTTTACTAATCAGTATGTTTAGAATCTAAATTTAGATATTTAGCACTCTTATTCGTCGACCGGTTTCGGTATCATAGTACCATCATCAGGGACAAACATAGAATTTTTGGTTACAAAAGTATCATTATAAACTATAATTAAAATCAGGTATTAAATTATTGTAAACATTAGGTTAAGTGTAACTTACGTTCTACACCTCTAAGAATTATACTAACGTTGGAATATTAATCCTGATTAGTTGGATTGTACATCGAAGAAGTTTAATTAGATGATAACACATTTGAAGTTACTTAAAATAAAAATTAGATTACTTCTAAACGACATACTTGCCTTGCTGACGGCTAGGTTTGCAGTATTAAATGGAAAACCGGTCGAACATGTTTTATATGAAAGTGTGTAGCAATATGCGCGCGAATAATTTGGATTTTGAATTTAAAATTACAGTTTAAAAATTACATTGTTATATTGTAAGAATTATGACTATAACAGTTATATGATTTTGAACATTTATAG
>JAWQRJ010005621.1:0-10115 GCA_033557515.1 Diorygopyx duplodentatus | reverse complement strand
ACATAATAACAAAATATATCTCTATTGTGTTTTTGACAAAAACTTCTTATATCAAATAACAAACAACCACATAAAAATAATCTGTTTAAATAAAAAATAATATAAAATAAAATTGTAACATGTATTCATTCATTCTATCTAGCCTTCTCGAAACTGTAATTGCAAGATTTATTTTGCCTACGGAAATGCCGCTTCATACAGAGCGTAGTTTTAACAATCGTGCTTCACAATGTAAAACCCTGCTTTTTAAGGTATTATTTAACATAGCCTTTCAATGGCTTAATAAAAAAAAACAAATTTTTAGTATGTGATTATGAACTAAATTCCCTATATTCAGGTATTTTTTATTTTAATTTCCGCTCCTAAGTTTTTATTCTATTTGCTTCGAAATCCAGGGGTCAGTACTTTTGACGGCGATAGTAGTTTATTTTTAAGAAGATTTTTGAGAATACTAATATATTTTCCCATGTCTGTAATTTGATGGGTCTTCACTGTAACATTTTCTGAAAATTGGGGTTACACATAGAGCATTGGGCACCCAGGAAACTATGACTCACTACTACACAAGTTAAATAATTTTATTAGTGGTATGAAGATTAGCAAATTAAACACGTACTGGAGTTTATTTTATTGAGTGCATTACGCATTTCCACAGGCGAGGCGTCATGGACACACAAATATGCAGTATTATTTTTATTGGACACAAACAGTTAGTTTTTTAATCCACTTAGCGCGGATTTCACAAAAAAAATCATTAAATTGTTCACCTAGCCAACTACTATTAATAATATCATCAGATCTGTGTGTACTTATGACACTACAAATTGATTTTGCCGAATTTGTGTACATCATTATATAATTTTCGTACGCAGCTTTTTTGCATATACAATTGCAATTTTATATTCTTTTCTTTTGTGTTTTAAGAGTGATAATTGACTCTGAGACTTGTAACCAGGGCAATCATCACTAATAGGTGCCAAACTGGATCACACCTCCCGAAGCTCCCGAGAGAACCAACTTATCCGCAGAGTATTATTTTCCTGTATAATAAGTTATTTTTCAGGAAAAGAATAGCAAGTACACATTCGTAAAGCAACTATAAAAAGAGCAACCTTCTTCGAGATATAATAATTCCCAATACTAAGATAATTAAAACCCAGTTTCGTTACCGTTTATAAAGTAAACAAATACTTTTTTTTGTTGTAGGTCGCGTTCCTCTTACGTTCGTGAACTGGAAGTTAAATATATAGATGATTGCAGAACAGCGAATTTAGGATACCTACATTTATACCGGTAATAACTTCAACAATTAATATAAATCCCAAAGAATTTTTTATTGACAAAACCGACTGATAAGACATTAATTATCTGGTTATCTATTTCCAGTTTTTGCGACTTCTCTACCGTTCTCTCCTTGAAAGTAATGCGGATTATTTATGAATCGGCGATGCATAAACTCGAAGAAAAACACCCAAGAATTAAAACGCTTTCCTAGTTTACAGTAAACGATTTTAAAAATTTAATCGTAGTACAAGAGTAGTTAGGGAGAAATTACAGAAATAAAGTTTCTAAGAAAAATGAGAGAACAAGTCCCTTCTGGTACCCTCAACTGGATCAAAGAGCTGAAAGAGCGAAGAGGAAGAGTCGGCTAAAGAGCAAATTGGGCCGAGTCGCCTTTTTGCAAAGATTACTGTTCTTTTTCCCATATGTTTATGAGGAACGTAGAATAATTCGCACGTTTTCGAGTTACCATGGGGCTTGATTTACATTTCTGGAGGGAAATTTGCAAGAATTGCAAATTGTGGGAGGAAGAGTTACGACATTCAAAACGACAACATATTTGAGTACGCCCAATTTCAGTTTTTGGGCTACAAACCGAATAAATCAAATAAAATCGGTAAGTTTTAATTTCTGAGGACGGTATAACTCAGAAACTTAGATAACTCAGATAACCGCCAAATTTAAAATTTTGAAGATTAGTTATAACTTATATTATTATAGTGGCTGAAGATGCGAAGGAACTGCTGAGGACTCGTAACTCGCGGCGTGAAGCGATGGATAGAGATGTTTGGAGGGAAAAATTGAAACTGTTGAGGCCAAGGCCAGACAACAGCTGTAAGAAGAAGAAGTTATAACTTAACCCCAACTTGTCAAAATTTTAACTTAAAATTGTCAACAGTGACTAACGTCAGTCATAGGCTGTTTATTTTTGTTCTTTTTATTTATATTGGCTTAAGAGGTACTGAATGCATATTGTTGTATTCTGCTTTTTGGGATGAGTAAGCGCCTGGTAAATTTAAGAAAGATCAATCTCACCATCAAAATTTTGAACCGAATGCAATATTTTCCCTTTATATTTTTAGGGTATGAGGCAACAAAATTAGCATTTCTTTTTCATATTTTTCTTCCAGATATGGATACATTAAAAATGTCTTTCTGGTTGATACGGAGGCTCTTCTGGAATTAGAACCTTTCCCGATGTCTTCCTGAGAGGACGAAGACTGCCGTTCGTCAGGGGAGACAGCTTGACTGCAAATCAGTGTGGAACCCTTAGAAGTCTATTGGAGTGACTAAACTTCAAATTATTTCTGCAATGGTAAATTTCTATTATATGGTAATTAAAAAGTTCTAGTTATCTTATAATTTACTATAGGAAAAACAAAACGAAATATACATTGAGCTGCTCAATATCTAAAATTGTTTTCAAATAATCATGGTGTCTTATTTATTGCCGACGCTAGTGAAAATTATGAATACTTCAAAAACTCTGAGAAATCGATGTAACAATTCTAACAATGTATTGGGCTTTCTAAAACAATTGGCCGTTGATCGTGAAGTTAGGAAAATATATTCCAACTTAAAATACATAATATGAACTTGCCCTTTATGTAATAAAGGTTTTTGAAATGTTTAGAACGCTTTTTGTTAATAGTAGTAAAGTTTGCAGAAATTAAAGGAAAATGTAATTTTACATGTGATGAATAAATAATTAAATTAAAAACCAAATTAACCAGAACTATAGATGACCGACGTTATATTACAAAATAGGCAAAATAGGGTTTACTTGAAAATATCTTCTTAAACTAAATTGCAAGTATTGTTCCAATAAATGTTAAATAGCTCATAAAAATATACCATGTATATTATTACAACTGTAATCAACGATACCTGAATGCTATTGTTGGTCTTTCTTCCGGCAATATAGGGTCTCCAAGATTGATTCTTTTTCCGAAATTAGGGAAGATACAAAATTCAAAAATCGTAATTTTACCTGTTTTATTTAAAATGTAAGCTATTACAGCATACATCTCAGATGATGATTGAAAATTTTCAAAAAAAAATCTAAACAAAGCCCTAACATTGCAATGCAACGTTTTGGCGATGTTATTAATTGTCTATAAACTGTATAAATACAAACTCACAAACATGCCAAACATTAACTGTCTAAAAGCTCTTTTCCTGGGTTGAAGTTTTGTGATAAAAAGATAACAATAAAAAAATGTTTTCTTTTGTTAACACTAGGCAATGCAAAATACAGCAAATAATTTTATGTTGCGTAGTTTTAGGCAACCTCCATTTTTTTTTATTATTCGTACACCCAATTAATAAATCAAGATAATTCAGCCTGCTAACCAATTAACTGTGGCAAACTTTTTGAAAAGTGTGCAACTAAATTGTGTCGCAAAAATAAAGCGATGACTAGTATACTCGTCAAACATATAATATGTGTAGCTGTTATAATATTGCAGTACCTGGAAGACCGAGCTCGTTTGGGGGATAAAAACTCCAAAAAAACATTATCCTGCATTGTCCATTGTCTGTATCCTACCCCTATCAGAGCTTGCCGGCCTCTTAGTTTTGGTAGCACCATCGTGAAATGTAAAACTAACAGACATAGCTAGCATTTTTTAATTTCTTATATTGGCGGCGTCATCGTACGGCCGGATTAAGTCATAGCCGCCACCGCGTATAGCATACTATAGTATCTCTGTTTCGCTGTCTGCCGATAGATACCAGAGTTCTGTATCGATGTTTTCCATATGCTTTCCTCACAATTTATTTATTTACGATATAAAATGAATTTAGTGAGAGTCGAGACATATCTCAATTGATTCCTGGCACCGAATTATTGAAATCCTGCAAATATCGGCCGTCAACATAAAGCCGTTTTCCCTGTGCGCGGAATACATACTTACAAGATTAGCAGGTTTAAGAATATTAAATTACGTTGTATTTCATATCTCCAATCGTGTACCAAGAAATCTTTTAAAACCTACAAAATACCTAATACACTGTAACCTACATTATTTTTTTTACCATTAACGATAATAACACCAACTTAGTGGTCCGCCAAAAGTTCCCCTTTCTATCTTAAGAACGCAACAAAATTCGGACCATTTGATTAAAAAAAATTGGGTTGAGTTGGTGTAATTTTTTGCACTTATTGAGATACAGATAAAACATTTCTTTTTGCAATTATCTAGATACAGCTAGAACTAAATTTCTTGAAATCTACGTAGATACATATAAAACAAAATTTCTTGAACTCCATCTAGATACAGATAAAACGAAATATCTTGAAATAAATTTCAAAACTAAGTGTCAAGAAATTTAGTTTTTTAGCAACTAACAGTAGTTTTATCTGTATCTAGATAGATACAGATAACAAATCAACATTTCTTGAAATTTACCTAGACTAAATTTCTTGAAATCTATCTAGATACAAATAAAACTAAATTTGTTGAGATCTAACCAGGTACACATAAAACGAACTTTCTTGTAAAGTAAATTTCGAGGAATTTAGATTTATCAGTACCTAGATGGATTTCAAGATGTTTCGTTGTTTCTAGATAGACACATACAGATAAAACTAAATTTCTTGAAATCTGTCTAGGTACAGAAGTAACTAAATTTCTTGAAATGTATTATCTAGATACAGATAAAACTGAATTCCTTGAAATCTATCTAGATACAGAAAAGACTAAATTTCTTGAAATCTATCTAGATACAAATAAAATCCTTTTTTATCTTGATTACTTTTTTTATGTAATAATGTAATGTGATCTTATTATGTAGATACAGATGAATCCAAATTTCTTGAAATCTATATACAGGGTTATTCACGATTGACGGCACGGACTGTTAAGGCTACAGTTTTTGACAGAAAGGAAAAATATTCTATAGGTGGTTTGAAGCCTATTGGTGGTACGTTTTAAAATTATTTTCCTAATGTACAGGGTGTTATGTGTGTACAGGCTGTTTTATGTTTCCAAAAACATAAAACTTATAAAAGTTGTAGTTTTTTAAATAGAACGCCCTATATGTTGTTTCAACTTTAGTTTCTCCTCTTTACATATTTTGAATTTTGTGAAAATGTAGTAATACTGCTAATAATTTAAAAACTGAACACCTATTATCCATTTTTCCATCAAATTCGCTCGGATGTGTACTAATTGATTATATTTCGTGTCAAATGGTGGAAAAATCCTAATGTATACAGGGTGTTCAAAAATTAAGTCTAAATAATGACGAGTTTTAAACGGTAATAACTCGTTTAATTTGAACGGAATGCCCTATATTTTATGCTAAGAATAGATGTAAAATTTAATTGTCTATCGAATACTATTGTACTTTCGTATACTTAACTCTTCACGTTTCCATGGAAAACGCACATATTTCAGAATGCAAACTGATTTTAACAAATTTAATACTTATTAGGTCACCTATGGCATTTTGACAAGTCAGAATTGCTTATTATAAACCCCAGGTTACCAACAATATTTTATATATTACATAGGTGTTTAAACAATGAATAAAATCATATAATAAATATATAAAATGACGACCGTCCGACTCTAAACACAAATGTATCCTCTCTTTAAAACTCTCAGCAACATTTGTTAGCACTTCTGGGATTATGCTCTGGAAAGTTCCTCTAATGCGCTCCTTCATGTTATTTGGTGTTGTTGTAGGCGTGTCATAAACGAATCCCTTTACGTATCCCCATAAAAAGAAATCTGGTGGAGTTAAGTCAATTTTTGTACCCACTTCTTTACCATCGATTTTCAAAATACACATTTAAATATGCTCGCACCCCACGATGGAAGTGTGGAGGAGCTCCATCCAATTGCAGCCGGATCAATCTCCTTATCTCCAAGGGAATGTCCTCTAATAAGATTGGAAATTGATTTATCAAAAAATCCAAAAACAATATGTTCCATTATTCCACCCCATACATTCCATGACCATCGGTGCTGATTTTTAATTATTCTAAATTGATGCGGATTGGAATCAGAATAGTGACGAAAATTATGTCTGTTAACCGATCCACTGTTGTGAAATATGCATTAATCACTAAATAGAACAAAATTAAAAAGTTTTTATTTTCTGCAACTTTGTGTAACAGTCTCATACAAAATTCAACTCGTTTCGCAAAATCGTTTTCAGAAAGTTCTTGGTGAAGCCGGATTTTATGCTGGTGGTAATTAAGTTTTCGAAGAATTCTTGAAACGCTTGCTTGACTTTCGATTGCAGAGATTATCACCGCAAATTCAATTTCTTCGTTTCCTGTCACACGTTTCCTTTTCGTATATTTTGCGTGCTGCGCACTTCCACTTTGTCTAAATTGAGCCAACAGACTTTCGAAAACGGCTTTATTTGGGTGATTTTGACGTAAACATAAATGATTGATAAATGATAGAACGCATTGTCAAAATAACATAGGTGATCTGATAAATATTATATTTGTTCAAATCAGTTTGCATTCTGAAAGATGTGCGGTTTCCATCAAAACGTGAAGAGTTTGAAAGGGGAGGCGCAATAGTATTCGATAGACAATTACGTAATTACGCAATTTTACATCTATTCTTAGCAGAAAATACAGGGCGTTCTATTTAAATGAAACAAGTTATTACCGTTTAAAGCTCATCGTTATTTAGACTTTTATTTTTGGACAGCCTGTACACTTTAGGAATTTTTTTCGCCAGTTTGACAAGAAATGTAATAAATTAGTACACATCAGGGTGAATTTGGTGTAAAGTGCATAATAAATATAAAATATACGTTTTTAAATTACTAACATTATTACTACATTTCCACAAAATTCAAAATTTTTAAAAAGTCGCTAAGTTTAGATGAGGTAAACCTTAATGAAACTCGGTATTATTTTGATCGTAGAAACTAAAAATGTAATAATATATAGAGTATTCCATTTAAAACACTACAACTTTGTTATGCTTTGTCTTTGGAACACCTGAAATTTCTTGAAATCTATCTGTATACAGAAAACTAAATTTCTTGAAATCTACCTAGATACATCAGATAAAACTAAATTTGTTGAAATCTATCTGGATACAGATAAGTCTAAATTTCTTGAAATCTATCTAGATACAGATAAAACTGCTTGGAAGGTAAATTTCAAATGTAAATTACCCGTACACAGTATTTTATATTCTTTTGTTTTATTTCGTCTTGATCGCTAAATATTTTAAATATCTTGAAATTTACGTATATATTTTAGTCTTCACTGAAATTACAATTTAAATAGCAAAGGGTAACAACTTTTTCCGAATTTTAAAAATATAGAAAAAATACGAAAATTTAGCTTGCTTTGAACTCATTCAAAAGTACAATAAGTCTAATATCGTTGAACACAAATGGAATAAATAATGAAAACATTTATCAAAAAATAACACACCATTGGGTCATTCTGTATAGACAACAACTTAAGTTTATATCAGAAAATTTTAAGCATTTAAGCTAATATTTCTTTTTGATTTTTTTTAGCTATGGATTCCCATATAAAAACAAAGGCCAGTGATCAACAACTATACACACTACTTACTATATCGATGGATTCTGGTTACGTAATGTTACCTAATACTCTCTCTTACGGGTATTGCATTCTAACTACTTTTATTTTAAGCTTTTTTGCCTAAAATCATTAGAAATAGAAGAAGTGTTGTTAACACTTACATACTGACAGACGAACAGATCAAAATTAAATCAACGGTCAAAAATGGTACCCCTAGTCATAGAATACCTTATGGTATTCTTCGTACAGATATATCAAAATCATAAAAATTTTAGACCGGACGCATTTTACTTTCTCTCGACACCTTTAGGGTAAGAGAAAGTAAAAGACGACCCTTTTCTGAGACCTGATAAGCCGGTCCCTTAAAGGTTAAGTAGGCAGCAACCTCTCACTTTCCAAAAGTCGTACAGTTGTTACATTGCGTGCGGAAGCAAATAAAGGGCTGCCAGGTAACATTGCTGAGTTCAGCAATTCCCTTTCAGTACAGTTTCCCTAATGCACCCAATTATTCTAATGTATCGCCGTTCCGTCAGACGCATTTGACAGGACCAATTAAACGCCTCGGCTCTTATTAGAACAGCCTCTCGTAAACTCCTCGAGCCCGTAAGCGATAACAAGACGCTTGGCTTCTCTCGTCTGTCGTTACGGCAAACGCTGGAAACATATTTCCGCCCGAAACTGCTGCAGTGCAATTGAGCTTGCTGCATTAATCGATGCAACGTGGCGGGTCCGTGTGTTCCCGCACACCTATCCCAGCGTCGCTCTCCCGCTCAAAACCCGCTCCTCTAAGGTCGGAATTAATTAAACATTCCTAATTAAATTTCGGGCAGAACGGTTCCGAACGAACACAAGACTTATTGTACCGAATTGTACACGTTGTAAGGAGCCCTGTCTGACTATCGTTACAGGAGCAGCGAAGGTATTGTTTGCGTTCGCATTCAACGGGAACGTCTGGCCTCTGCCATCGTCATCCAGCTAGTTGGATGTTTAAGCCGGCGGGCGTTTTATTAAAAAGAAAACGATGCAAAGTTTTCCCCGCGGGTTCAAATTGAATTTCGTCGGCGGGAAAACCGAAAGAAAAGGATCGCACTTTTATTATGTTCGCGTGAAATATTGTTATCTTGACATGTGAGGTGAATAAACAAGGTTTTGGTCGAACCGAAATTGAAATAAGACAAAAAGAAAACCCACGGAAATAATCAGTTACCTGGAACTTATCTACAAAATATTTTTACTGTGCATTTTTACTCTGCAACTCCAGACTTTCCTCCATTTTGAATTCTGCGGAGCATCGCCCAGGAGAAAATCTCTAGAACTGCTCTAATCCAAAACTTACATGTTAAAAAATAACATTTTCAAAGAATGTCAAATTGAAAGCTGTACACCTTAAACTACATAAATTACTGTTAAACATCAAATTTATCAAAACATGCCTACACTTTAATTCCTACTTTTACTAATTTTAAATTTCCCAAACAAATCAATAGAAATGAAGTATTCCAATTAAAGCAACAATTTATGAAAAAAGAAATTAGAAAACAATGCGAAAAGGTTAATAATTACAACATAACATTATACAACCTTTTTTCAAATTTAAATATAAAATTCCACTTTTTGATAATTGACATAAATTTCAAATGCTAAATTCCTCAATAAAATTACACTTCGTAAAATAACTGACAAACACAAAAAGAAAATAGAAATATTAAAATCAAAACAAATCCCAAATATAGGGGAGTGGGGGCAGTTTTGAATTGTTTGTTTTATGAACGCATTCTTTATCTTTCCTAACCTCCGAAACCATTTTAATACTGGTAACACCGATCTAAACATCTGTCAGTTCCCAACTTACGTCAAATGTCAGTGTTGTTTTGAAAATCATTCGACGGTTTGTTTACAAAGGCAAAAGTAAATAAATATTTTTTTATTTGTAAGCAATTTACTGACAAGGTAAGTATTATTTTCAAGTTGTTATTATTTTATAGCGTTGTATGTATTATATCCCGAGTATTACAAATGAAAATTAATTTGAACTCAAGTAAGTTTTTCGTCTAGAGATGTTTATTTATGCAAGATGGTGTTGGGGCAGATTTGAACAAAATTGCTGGGGCACTTTTGAATAAAATGTTCAAAAGTGCCCCTTTAGGTACCTAACCAAGTAAATACGCATCCATCATGAGTTTTTTCAATTACTAATTGGTTTCTTGTTACAGTCATCATGGTAAGAACTTACAAAAAGAAAAAAGAAAATTCTGTGAATGAAGACGATGCCGAAAGAGCTGTATTGTGTGTTGTCAACGAT
>JAWQRJ010005620.1:0-10116 GCA_033557515.1 Diorygopyx duplodentatus | reverse complement strand
CAATCAGGATTAATATTCCAACGTTAGCATAGTTCGTAGAGGTGTAGAACGTAAGTTACACTTAACCTAATGTTTACAATAATTTAACACGTGATTTTAATTATAGTTTATAATGATACTTTTGTAACGAAAACGTCCAAGTTTGTCCAAAAGAAAACCTAATTCATGAACAAACCATATTTCTCAATAAACTAGATAGGTTCAATATTTAAAGCATACATTTAAAAGTAAAGTCTCAGAGACGAACTGCAGAACTGGTTAGTACAAAACTTGTCTTTGCCCCAAAAGCTTGTCTCACTTAGTTTAAGCATAAATAAATTTATCTCTTTCAGGTGTATAATTTTAAAGTGTAGTCGCGTAGTTTTTATTTTTAACTTATTTTAACAGTTTATTTGTAAAACATTCTAATGATACCCACTTATGGCTTTTGAAACATTTTAACTGCAAGTTTTTACGTTATTATTTCGCTTTAAACTTTAGTCAAGATTTTCATATTGTAGATTCAGCTGATGATATAGTGAAATTACAAAACCGGTCCTCATGATTAAATTAAGTTCTACAAGAAAACAAGTTGTGTTTTATTAACCATTAAATTGTCAATTCTTGGGCTATGGATATTAATAATACAAAGATTATAAATTACCTATTAGGAGAATTTATCCAAACAATACATAGCAACAAGATACTGAACACGTTTCTATTCCATATTCCGGGCACATATCTGAAAAAGTAGCAAAAATACTTAACAAAACAAGAAAATATAAAACAACGTTTAGAAATAACACACATTTTTAGAAATTTATTCAACGCCACACGATATTAAATGAAATGTAGTATAGTGTAAAACGAAATGTAGTATATGCAAACTGTATTGTTCATCATCAGACACTGAGAAATTTGAATATTGCACAGAAGGAAATTGGCCGTCAAAATTCTATGCTGCTGGATATGTTGGATGAAGATCAGGAAGTCTTAACCTGTGAATGTTGGATGAAGATCAGGAAGTCTTAACCTGTGAAAATTATGCGCATCGAAACGCGTATACGGGCAATGATCAATGTAAACTTTTTATATTACAATTTTTTTTTCTGAACGTTTGAAATTTCTCACCACACAAACAAATGAAATTTGCAGTTTTATTGTGAAACAAACAAAAAGCATTACTTTAGCTTTCTATTGTTTTGGACTCTTACCTTTTGCCTTTCGACTCCAAACTTGTTCAGCAGAATATGCTTCTCAAAGACAATTCAATTACAATACTGTTTGTAGAAGTTCTGAAGATTTCGCTCTTGTAAAGTAAAGGGGAGCTCTCCCACATGACGAAGAATTGCAAAACCAGAAAGATAGCCTTGCGCAACTGATATAGCGTGGCTTTTGTAACTTCAAGGAATGATTTCCATGCTTTTCCTTCTTCACAGAAGAAGACGTTATATCGTCGTCTTTACCTACACCTTTAAACATGTCATTAATGTTTTAAGTTCTTTGAATCCCCCCAGTTTCAAAAAAGTCATAGGTCCTGAAGATCAGCATTTTTGACACCCAAGAAGAAAGAGGTGGTCAAAACAACTGCATTAGCATAATAAAAATTACAAATTTCTTTGTTGCGTGTCCAACACTGCCTTTTGCATACAAATCCCTCATTGCTGTAGTTTGCATTCAATCAATCTTTGATAACATGGTTTCTCGAGCTATTTGACGAGGAATCTATTTTCTTCCATACACTTCTTCAGGCAAGATGATGAATAAAATCTTCTTTTTGCTTTGAATCGCCTAATATTAGATTCAGTTATTAAAATTTGGTATTCCACACATATTAGATATAAATATTTCCAACATACAAAAGGTATGATATGTCTCTTTCAGAAAAAGAAGAAAAACGGAACATCAAAATTATTAGCCACAGTTTTAACCCGTCATTTTTAAAGAAGTTTAGGTGGAATAACGAAATAAGATAAAAAGCATTTCGTGCGGTAATGCATGAAATAAAAGTTATTAAAAGTGAGTCTCGATTACAACTTTTTTCAGGACGTTGATATCAGGACCCCCTCTTATACAGATTACACCATTAAATCTCCCAATATCCGCTTTTTTTTAAAATTTAATATAACTGCACAGTAAACAACGGTGAACAGGTGAAGTGGTCCAGGGTTTCATGTTCCCTCGGGGTGATAAAATTTTATATCCCGCTTTGAACGAACAAGGTATTCTGTTTCCCATGCGCCTTCCAGCCATCGCAGCACAAAGGAATGCTCGACATTTTTACGCAAACTGTTCGATTTGTTGGAAGTTATTTTTGTATCACGCCAACGTGCTCTCGAACCTTCTTCCGGAATAACTTAATTGAAAGAAACTCCCCAAATCAAGTCGTCCGGTGTGATGGCCCCCGTCCATTTGAATAATGTAACGAATGGAAACGGAAAACGGGCAGAAAAACTTCTGGAATTACGATCAAAGTTAAGAACGTAAAGTATATATCCCGTTATCCTACAATTTAATGCTCGCCTGAGTATTCGGACACCCCGCTCCGATCTAGCCGGCACGTAAAAACTGCATGCATTAAACTGGATTTATGGCTACTTCAGATGAGGGTGTAAACCAACGAAAAAATCAGCTGCTACCCCGGTGTTCGTAACTGCACTCCGATTTTGATGATTTAATCCGGTTTTATAGCTAACAGTTTTGGGATAAAAGAAGTGGAGACCCAGTTCAACAAAATGTTTTTTTCGGTTCGTAATATCGGAATAAACGGAGTTTGTCTGTAAAATGTATTTTATAATGAAAGTTTAAAACATGTCATCGACTTTTGAGGTAGGGTTCAATTCCGAAACGATGAAAAGTGTTTTTCTATCTATTGTTTCTCTGTGACAACACGTGTAGTGAATGGAGAACTTAGTTTATGATCGGGAGCAAGTAAGGGTAACTTACAACTCGTAAATACCATTTAACATTTGGGTAAGTATAACGTCTAGACGATATCCTTAACACGTTAACCGTCTAGCCATAATTTGGAATCGTCTTCCGGCGCAAGCTGAAAGGAACATTTTATCTGCGAAATGTTTGACATTAGTTCCCTCGTTTTATACTATATTCAGAGTTCGTCTTTAATACAGCATCAGCCGAAATATTTGCATCGGTTGTCACTCCGTACGGCAGAAAGATATTGGATACCAGGGGAGTCACGTACCGACCCGAATGCCCTAACGCCATCCCCTCCTCTTCGTCGGGCAAATCGGGCGTGGCGGAAAACAGAAGAATAGCGCAGAATGGACGGGGTCGACTCCCGGAATGCACTGGCAGCAGCATAGGAGATGGCTGTGCAATCGTCCAGAAAGCGGATCGCAGCGCGAACAATTGACAGATCGATTCTCTAAAACGACATATATACTCGGTTCGATGTATAGCATTGAAGGGGTTGTGTGTCGGTATCAGTTTTGCTGATAGTGCACAACTCTCATTTCTCATCATCCAATGCAAATCTCCACAATGACCGTCTTGTATAAATAAAATCAGCAGTCGAGGGGGGTGGTTCGGAAAACGAAATTATTGCGCGTTGTGTGCGCCGAATGCCATAGCGGGCAAAGCACTGGCGGGTTTCAATTAGAATCCCAATTTGATTTGTTCGCCAGCCCATTCCCAACAACCCCTGTGCCACTGTCTCCACCTGCAAATAGAAACGTATTGCCTTCGGGCTTGGTCCTGAATAAATACGGATCACAATAATTAAAAACGTGATGGTGTCATGGAATACCCTGGGGAGACGTTAGAGTAACTGGTTCGTGGGGATACAATTTGATTAGATAATGAAGAAAAATATAAACGTGAAATCAAAGCTATTAAAAAATTAGAATACAAGAATCTTTTCCAAACATAATGGATGCCCAGTGAATCCATCATCGATGTATAGTATCGACATTTCCAAACGTTTCCCTTCTCATAGCTTTACATTTTCTTTATAATTCGTTGCCAACAGTTGAAGACCTTTTTCAGCTGTTGCTGGTTGTGTTTTGTAAATAATAGATTTTAAGTAGACCCAAAAAAAAATTAATTCAACAGGCTTAAATCAGGAGATCTCGCAGACCATTCGATTCTATTGGACATCTTCTATCAATCCACAGCTCAGGAAACATGTCACTTAAGAATTGGTCAACTGGTGGGACATAGTGTGGAGGTTCCCATCTTGTTGGAAACGAATAAGGTTTTCATTAAAATTCGAATTTTCATCAATATCTACCTGAGATTCCAATTCTTTTATAATAACAGGCTCAATGATGGTTTCTGCCATCTCTAAGTAAGTATTCCCACTCAGCTTTAAATATTCTGGCCCAAACATTAATTATTAATGTGAAATCCACTAATTATGTGGATTTTCGTCGACAGGAAACAGTATAGAAACGGGAGCAACGCATCCTAGTTTTAATTCAACTTATTCAACTTAATTCAACAAGCCTTTTAAAAAAGTGTTTCTCGAACCTCAAGGCGAAACTGGTGCAGTCAGTAGGATTGTCAGTCATCAAAGTAAAAGTTTTGAGTAACTTTTAATTCTTTAGACTGATAGTCGACAGCGGTGAAGAAAACACAGGAGAAATTCCGCTGAAGGTGAAATTAAGAAACCAAACGATCAGATCACCCTTTCTTATCCCCGAACAGAAAAGAAAACCACCACAGAAAACAAACCACAACACCAAGTGAGGATCACCAAGCCCGTCAACTTCATGAAACTAATATTCATTTTAGTTCCGTGCATCAGCACAGGGGCAAATTGATGAAACTAGAAGAACCAAAACGAATAATATTACATCAGCTAGGCGTACAATAAATAATTACTACAATTAATAAATAAACTTGTGACAAAAATACAAAATAATGTTGAAATATTAACATTGAACAACACACGTGAAAAACGTCAGGAAAAAATTTTAAAAGCTATAACTAAGGAAACTTAGACGATGAAGACGCTAAGAAATATGATAATTTAATAGAATACTTAGATAAGAAACAACAAAAATTATATCACAATAAAAATTAGTTAAAACTACTAATTAATAAAAATTATAATGGCAAAGAAAATTAATCAAACTCACATTGAAATAATGGATAATTTCAATATAATTATAGGTAAAATTAAAAACTTGGCATAAAAAATGCGTATGTAGAGATAAAACATAAAGATCATATATCGTATACAAATTCAATATTTAGAAACAATTAACAGAAATTTAGACGAATACTGACATAATTACCAGAGCGAATAGAAATGAATTACATCCACTTTTACTAACACCAACTTAGAAGAACTTAGATTAGTACATTTAGATCAAAATCATAAACTTCCTTTTGAAATACTAGTCGAAAGAATTGAAATAATTGAGACTTTCATAAATATAAAATCTTATAGAAGTAATAATAAGTTCGTGATGATAATTGATGATAACCTTTGATTAATAACAAAGTTAAAAATTTCAGTATTTTGAAATATATCCAATACCAACAAAATTCAATAATGATATTATATGTGTAGTAATTTTCAATTTATTGCAGTTAAAGAAAATAACTTTATAAAAATTAAGAACCCTTGTAAGAAAATGATTACTAACGAATATTTATGTAGATATCAGATGGAAAGAAAAGATTTGAGCAATTGTGAATATCAAATTGCAACAAAGAATGTAATTACAAACTAAATTACTTGTAATATTAAAATTGTATATATATATATATATATATATATTTTTTTCACTTTTTGTTTATAACGATTCTTATTTAATATTTTAAAGTTTATGGTTTTCTCGCTAATTTACAAATAAAACAATATTAATTTAATATTACAAATAAAACTTCAATAAATCGTTTTGAAAATGTTAGCAGAGTCTAACGAAACGTTACGAATTAATATTGTTTTATTTGTAAATTAGCGAGAAAACCATACACTTAAAAATATTAAATAAGAATCGCTATAAACAAAAAGTGAATATATATATATATTCACTTTTTTTTTATATATCCGCCAACTGAAGCTTCAATTCCGCTGAACTCCCACAACTGAACGAGAGGCCTGGATGGCGCAAACTCTATATTCCGTATGAAACTTTGATCGGAAAACCTTAAGTTAGAGTAAGAGAATAAGATAGAATGTGTGGATAGAGAGATAAAATTTAAGCGTTACGTACTAATTGTATAATAGTATCTTTTCTTTCAAATGTATTTTAAAAACGACGTCTCACAAGTTCACTAGTTACCAACGGTCTTTTTAGTTTTGCTCCTAAGTCTAGTTTCCTACAATATGAGATCAACATAGATTCTCACTTGTTTTTGGACGAAAAATATTTCTTGTTCACATTTTTGTATGGTATTCATTTGTTTTAGTTGAAAAATTGTCTCTTTTTGGGGAACGTTATGAAATATTTTATTGTCAATTTTAAACGGAACGAAATTATCTTTTCGTGGAATTCCATACAAAATTGAACATTGTCCATATTTACATTGTAACATTAATAATGTTGCTATTTATTCCGGCTAAAACGTGGGACTATATAGTTGCTTAAAAACATTAAATTTTGGCTAATTGATTAATAATCTTGTACATATTATCATCATTGTTATGTTAGAACGTTTTGTCCCACTCATTACCGTTAACGTACCTATAAATATTTTATACATCCTATAAATATTTTTTGTCTTATAATTAAATATTAATTTTAAACTCTACGCTATCATATCGGTATGTAGTGAAATTGACAAGTGCAATCCAGTAGCTCCGTCTTACAAGTATGTGTATAGATTAATTATTGAGCTTTATTATCCCTAAAAATCGATTAAAGATCAACAATAAAATGATACTTCAAGTGAGAGTGAAATGATCGGTTTTAATCCTAATTTTTTATATTTCCACAAAAACTTCAAGTTAAGCCCTAATACCAATAAAAATGTTTGATTAGCTATAATAATCTTTAGTTATTCTAAAGTAAAAGCATGGAAAATATATCTCATGGTTCTTTTTAGTATTATTTATTAATTTAGAAAGTTTGTGGTAGTGAGTAAAAAAAACTGTAACGGAATACCCTTTACCAGCATTTCTCAATAGCAAACATCAAATTTTTATTAAATGCGTCAGCAAAATCCGAACAAAAACTCAGAAATCCAAATTGAACTTTGATTTTGCTGTCGCACCATGAAGAATGTTGCACTATTAATGTTTTATAAGCATTCATATCTGCCAATTAAGTGAATAACTGACAATTTAGTTGCTAAATAGTTGTCAAATGTACAAAAAATTTGCGAAAGGTTCTCTAATTGACAATTTTTTTAATAAAAAACATATAATATAGATAGTGATCATGAAAAACGAAAAATACTTTAAAAAACAATAAAATTTATGAATGATAATAAATATGGATAACTAACAAAGAACCCCATATATAACATTATTGCAAAAACCAAAAAAATTATAGACACGATTGTGCAAAAATCTGCATAACTCAGATTCATAAGCTTTGTCCAGTTTAAAGTGTACGATTAAAGCTTCATAGACCAAAAGAAGAAGAATGCAAAAGAGGAAGTATCATTAATAATAATCATTCTATTATCTTTCCATATCATTTCTAGCCAATCAAAGTAGTTATATAGAGCTGCGATTGATCATCATCAGATCTGGTGTGCACCGGCTAATTTATACTTAAGATTCGTACGTAGTAAGTGAAATCTAATAGTGCATTTTAAAAAAGTATTTAAGAAATAAGGGAATGGTTAATTTATGTGAAAATAATATTAATCAATGTAATTTGAGATTTTTTATTGACTCGAATTCTGGTAGGGTCTTTATACTGTCTATCTCTAAATAATGATTATTTGTGAGATATATCTACAAACATATTCTTTTTGAATTGAAGAAACCGATAAATTTCACGTTATCACTTGAAACTCGATACATATTGGATTTTACACAAAACCGATTTTACACAAAAACCTCTTCAGCTCCAAACATGCGTATCTGGTAAGCCCGTTTTACAAACATGAAACATCAATAAGGCTGTTTTATCGGAGAATTTCTGCCACCCCTTGTCGGAGGGTTTAGTCAATTTTTCTTTCGTAACAACTTGTGTTCTATATACAGTAACGGCGAACAGCAGTATAACATCGGATTGCTTCGCAGCGCCATCCTCGCCCGACCACCCCGTTGGCGTCACATCCTCTCGGGTTGGATGCCGACGTCCCTTTGCTATTCCCCTCCCAGCGTCAGCGCCTGGACAATCCTCGGGTCCGCTTTGCTGCCTTCCCTGAATTCTTCGAGCGTCAGTCTGTCGTCGTGGTTTTTATCCATCTGATCGAAGATTTTGTCCACCCTCTTCTGCGGCGTGTTCTCGTCTTCGGATGGCTGCTGTCCCTGCAACATTCAAGAGGTTTGCAAACGGAACGTATCGAGCTTAGATTGGTGGTATAAGCTGTACGTGGAAAGCAGAGGATGACAAGGAGGGACTGCAATTTCCGCTAAAAAGCTTCAGGGGGATAATGGTAGCGATAAAGGGAATCGAGGAAATTAATGGCCTTGTGACAGAAACTTAATGGATTCAGTTGGGGAAGATAAATGCGGGAATAAAAAAGCGGAATAAGATGAAGATTTGAAACTTTAATTTGTTCGTTATTAGATATAAATGTTTCTTAAGTCAGAAAAGAACATAAAATTGAAACATAAATTTCCTTAGATGATGCTTTGAAGTCGCAAAATACAAAGGATGTCTTAAGAAAGAAGTAAAGTCGGTTCCATCAAAATTGACTAAAACAAACAGTTATTTGGTTGATAGTTGTAATCAGTGAAGAATTTTTGTTATTTTCCAAATGTATTTTTCGTTTTTATATCAAAGATATTTTTTATAAATTAATGTTGTTTTATTACTTTTTTCCTTCTTCTTCAAACTATGAAATGAAACAGAATTGAACAGAGCATCTTTAACAGCGCTTTTGGTCACTAAATTGAATGATTTTATTGTTTTTATCACATCTCATTAAATTAGCTAATAACTGGAAAATAAATCATTTGAGAAGAAACATGTTTCCAAAGTAGTTGCATCGTTCATTTTTAATTTGATGAAGTTTTTTTCGAGGTCAAGTTCATTTCTTTAAATCTATGTTTTTTCAAGTAGATTGTCATTTTACGTGAAAAAATAGGAAAGTCTGCCACAAACATTGTTGGATTTAGAGTTGGTATGGGAACATGAAACATTCCAATGACAGAAACACTTAATTTTCATCCACATGTTAATACTATCAAAAACCCTTAAATACTTTTGAAAAGATTTCATTTTCGGTAAGATTATAATCGCAAATTATAAAAGCATAAACAAAGTGGTTGCTATTGATATTTTATGGGTTAATAAAAATCATAAAACATAAAACAATAATACCCAAATAATAGTAGAGATCAAATGATTTCTTTTTTGTTCAAAATTTTTTTCCAAAACCTCGCGTTCTTAAATATACTTACCACCATTTGATAAATTGCATCCACAATGTTGTACATCTCGTCTCTGGTAATGAAGCCATCATTATCCACGTCGTAAAGTCTGAATGCCCCTGAAAAGAGAAACGTAAATTTTACTGCAAATTTTTGTATTATCCTGCTAGGTTAAGTAGAGAGCTTTCGCAGCATTCGCAACATTCCAACTCTTTCAGTTTCAGGCGTGTTCAGACGTGTTTGCGCAAATAGTTCAACAAAAATTATCAAAGTTACGCGTCTACATTGTTTGTACAATATTAGTGCACTGAGAATCGCATAGCAGAAAGTTGATAGTTAAACTCAACAATGGAAATTAAATAACAATGGATAAAAATAAGGTTTACGTAAATTAATAAGGATTGCAAATTGAAGGATTTTTTTTATTCCCTTGCATCTTGAAAACGAAAACTGTTATCGAAATGTGGTAAATGCAAACTGATATTCATTTTTGAAGACCTTTCTTTTGATATATCACACATATACTAGCAGGTTAAAAGGGGTAAACTACCCCTAGTTTTTTGGAATAATTTAAAACGACTGCATCGATTTTGGCGGCGTTAAGTATACATGTAATACGTTTAAAAATATTAGTTACGTGCTTTTTCCTATTCTCCGCAGACCACCCC
>JAWQRJ010005619.1:0-10116 GCA_033557515.1 Diorygopyx duplodentatus | reverse complement strand
TAGTTTGCTGGCCATAAATTTATGGTTTTTATATCTTTATTAGTAGTTTTAAACGATCCAAAAATATTTCAAAGAATGACAATTTGTCGTAAAATGAATATTAAAAAAGTTTTTCCTATTGGCAACCACATCGCTTTACACACTGTATACATACAAACACACATACAAGATTAGCGCGTTTAATAGTATAGGATAGGATGTGTTTAATTTTCAGACTAATATTGAAATGTACAAAATATTCAAATTTTAGGAATAAAAGAAATAGAAAAAAAAGAAATTTAAAAAAGTTTTTTAACACAAAAAGGAATATTTTGTTTCAACTGTTCTAAATCCTTACATTTGTCCGAATGTGCCCCAACATGGGGCACCTTTAGACAACCTGTAGGGCACATTCGGACGCACTGTAATAATCCAAATTCTTGCAAAATTCTTGCATTATTCAAGAATTTCTAAACTTATTTAACACGATAAACATCAGAATTAATTTTAAATTTTGTTCCTTTTCTTGAAGCGGCCTGTAAAAGGGGATGTAATAATGCTACTGTTACCTTTAGTATAGTATGAAACATGGTTTAAAATTTTTAACATGCATAGATCCTAGAAAGTACCTTTTTCAGCATACAGAATGTCGTTTAATAGTGTGGAAAAGTCCAATGTCAGCGTTACTATAACCAATAGGAAAAAAAGTCAAATAAAAGTTCTTTAATGATAAATTGTCTACATTTTAAAATTATTAGTGAGGAGTAGAGTAGGTGTGTCATAAAGCGAAAAGACTATGTAGTCAAGTTTTTTTTAAATGGAATATATAGTGTTAACATCGCAAACCCACTTTTTATACCACTACTGAAATAATGTTTTTACGCCCTCTATTAATGCAAAAAAAAACGGTTACAACTGGGACAAATTCACAGTATTTATCTGCAATTTTAACCTTTATTACTTCAAAAAATTTAAATTTCTGAACCCCTTTTCATGAAACAGAAAACTAGGGAATACCGAGGTTTAATAAATAAATTAATAAATAATAAATTTAATAAATAAATTTCGGCATTTGCTAATTAGTAACTTTATGGCTTAGACCCAATAAGGGCATTGTTGTGAAAGGCAAATGTTTGAAAATGTTATAATAGAATTTGAAAACCGATTGTCCTACTGGCTACAAAATAATGGGCACTGTTTGCAACATTTGATTAAATGAAAACTGAAATAATTAAAAAAAATTATATCAAAAAAGTTGTTTCATTTGCAGATTAAAATAATCCATTTTATTCGAAAACGAATTGATCGATTTTAATATATATTGCATATGTGTAAAGTACCTGCTGATCCCTTTAATTTGTGTTACCATTTGCTTTGATATCTTTGTTAGTTTTCGAGTTATTTGGACTGATAATTTTCAAATTGTTACCCTATACATCTTGTAATTTTCAAATTGCGGCCCTGTATTATCGCCGATAGGAAAGGTCGCATAAAGATTGGTCCAACTAGCAGTGAAAGCGCTATTTACAATAGTTTTAATGCTATTTGGACTGATAATTTGCAAATTGTCATCATGTATATATTCCTCCTGAAACAACAAGTATGTGTAATGACTTAATATTTAATACCCCGAACAGCATACAGGGTCCTTAAATCTTTCCTGTTCGTATCATACAATTCCAGGAGGTTGACATTTGCAGAACTGAAGAGGTTCAGACTTTAACCTTGTGAAAGAAACCTGAGCACTGAACACGTCTGGAACGTTGAAGAAGTGTGACTTATAAGTGTGAAGATGTGTAGATCGCTTATATCCCAAAAACAGTTTAAGTGAAACTTCTTAGCACATTGAAGTTTGTTAAAAGGTGCACTTTAGAACATTAAAGATAGCTTCAAAGGAAAAGGTGTTTTATCATAAAATTAATATTACGCTAAGGAGCCCATTATTTATAAAAGATTATTATGCTGTTTTTGTTAGTTAATATTACAATGTGTGCGTTAATAATTAATGAAAATAAATGTTTAAGAATCAGAGCCCGTTTGCGAAGCTTGACAACTTTCACAGGTCACAGGTCCTGCAGAATGCTTTTTACATCCAAATCTGGCACATTTACAATATTTGATTTGTTTTTGTGTTTCTACAAAATCTGCATAGGCCTCGTTTTCGACCCCCCGAGCGCTTTTTCTGGTTCCTCCTCGGCGCAAACATATTTTTGCAAATATGTGCGACTGTCCGCTGGTAATGTAATTATTTTAACTCACTTCATCAGCGAGTTTTTGTGTGTTTTCATCTATGGTTGGTAAATAATGTATTGTAACAGGATTACTGCCCTGTTTTTTTGGAGCACATATGATCCCCAAATTTCGTTTTTTTTTAAATCTACCCAAGGAAGATTGTGGATTTGTGGATTGTGGACTTTTGGGTGGACGAAATTCCAGAGGAACTTCAGCTTTATTTTTGCATATATCGGTTGCTGTCTATAGTAAACTTCCAGGTTATTCGTGTGAAATGCTTTGCGGACTTTATAATATTGTTTTAAATATTAAAATATTTGCCAAGCCTATAGCGTGCAGTAGTTTTCCTGAAACAGAATCCCGTCAACCTGCGGACCACAATTTTTAAAATGCTAAGGTACAATTATCTTAGTTTGGTGATCAAATGGCGGATTCAAATTTTTAAGTAGGCTGTGTGGTTTATCATTTGTTTATCGTATAGTTTTGTTATAATTATTTGCAAATGTGTTCCCACTTTACGCTTCGTCACAGAAAACCTGATAGTTGATTTATATTATGAATACCTTGATTTTTACACATGGTGACATGTGTAGACTAATAACAAATCATATACTATAAATTATGCCAACTACCTCTGGAATAGTACACAGCATAAAACGCTCATTTTGTAGTAAAGGTTATTTTTACTTTAAAAAAATATATAAAATCCGCCTACAAGGGTTTAGTATAAAGTTCCGTCCTTTATATAAAGTTTATCCTAATAAAGTAACAAAAAAGAAGAAATTCGAAACGAATGAAATAAAAAAAAACGCCATGGCCAACCCCTGTGGCACTACGCCCCATTCTGTTGAAAGTTAAACAGCAGCCCGATAACTCTTTGCATAAATTCTAGATACAGTGGTTAGTTTGGAGCTCCATCAATAGGCCAATAATGTTTCTACTTTGGTTATACTTGCTCCATATGTCGAAGACGAAGCTTGTCTAGGCTTATTACAAAACTACGCATTAGTTACGTAATAACTTACCATGCCAACAAATAAAACGGTATTATTATACTTTCGATATCTGTTCATCTCAACCTGACTTCTTCTTATGATAAGACTTAATCCTATGACCAACAAGCCATTTTAGTCCACTACAAAATGCTAATAACCGTTTACGTCAAGTACCCCCCAGTAGTAGTTAAATGTTTACACACGTATTTTTACCCCCTTCTATTTGTGAATGTATCGCACTTTTCTGCGTTGTGCTGTTAATGTTCGCTGCACTAACCACAAGATCAAGGAGCAGATGAAACTTTCTACATGCCTTTTTCTGACTTTACTGAATATTCGCTCTTTTGATAACTACTCGTGGAGATTTACTCGATATCCCAAAATATGGTGAAACGTTTCTCCCTTCTAGAGACCTTCCAATCACATTTGTAATTCAATGGACTTGGTGTAGTCTTGGGCTGAACCAACATTGCGTGACCGTTAAGAAACCGGTATGGACAAATAAATAAATATATAATTTTAGCTCGTTGACTAGTATTAGATAGATACTTTCCGCTATATAAATATTTAAAATCAGAGAAAATATTTGTTTTATTAATAATTGGGATTAGGACTTCATTTGAAAATACTAGTGGTAGCGATAGCAAACGACAAAATTATAAAGCTTTAACAATTAAATCATTTACTAATTTTTAAAATGAAAATGTTAGGCAACTAACCATCATGTTAAACGTCATGTTTAGTTATAACGCATGTGTTGAGTACGCAGTTGCCAAAAGTTGTGAATGGGCGAAGTCTGAGCTTTTCGCACAAACAGCAAACAAATGTTATAGTTTCTTCGAAATCACTTTGTGTGATTTCAAAGAAACATTGTTTGAGATTGCACAGAAGGTGCAGTAACTTTCTATTCCCATCATCATATCTCCTTAATTTTCAGGCTACAATCACCAGTAACCTTCATTAGTCACTATGCTTTTCCGAGACTATTCCTTTTTCTCACGTGGGCGTATTAATCTGCCTTCGGCAAGTCGAGATAATTACAAAGAAATTAACGCCTTTGACTTGGGGCTATAGAATCGTAAAAGAACTTTTGTACTTGGGAGACTCGATAAATTTTACAGCACCGTCATAATTAGCAGAGGCGGATTCAGACCAGCAGGATTTCAAGATTGTGATAAACGCAGTTTGCTCACCTATTCGCAATCCTATGAAATTGGGCGAATTCATGTTTTTCAACACAAAAAATCGAGCTAAATATTATTATTATTATTATTTTGTGAAGGCAAACTAGTCGTCTGATAGGTTAGGATTAAATTGTTACTTGCCCTCTGGTTGTGCATGTTTTATGTTAAGGTTACTTGCCCCATGGATTTTATCTATGATCTAAAATCTAAACCATATAGGTGCATACATAGAGATAGAACCTTGTCTTCTCGAGTTTAGATGACATTTTTGTTTCGTGTTTTAACATTGGGTGTTTTAGTATTAGTCTTTGGAAACGACATACAATATAACACTTTTTATACTTAACAATTTCATCACTCAACTCTCCTTTATGCTTCACTCGGTAATGGAGAGTTGATGACAGTAGATGTTTCAAATGATGTTTCGCTTCTTTCAAGCGAATAAGCAATTAAATCTTATCATAAACTTCAGCTATCTAAAGTTTAGAGTTTACTGCCGGATGTTGTACAACGGCATACATTTAACTACACTCGATGAGGTGGCAAAGAGATGAAAATGTAAGCGTGACTTTCACGGGAAGTCGCCGCAGCGTCTAATAGTCCCTTTAAAACGCTGTAATCTTGACATGTTTCATTGGAAGGCAATCGACAGTGCAATCTATGCAGTGTCAACATTCGATTTATCAAGATATCTTTAGCGTTTCCGTGGTGTCGGCGGGAATTGTAAGAGAGCCAAGATAATTACTAAGATAGATGACTATAATGCACATGACAGATATGTTACTTTCAGAAGGAAACGTAAAAAAAAGTTTAGCCTCTCACTTACAATCAATTTCAGATCTTGCGATACATTTACTTTTACAATAGTCATTATCTGCACATATTATGCAACAACTGTGCCGGCATTTAAAATGGGTCGGATGTCGGAGTGATTGCAAATCAGTCACGTTCCATCACATTAATTGGCATATAAAAGAAAAGCGCAGAACGTAAAATTATCTGTAATTTATTGGAAAGCAATTAGAAAACCATTAGCTCTACTTTCTCGATGTTAACCTTCTAAGCATCCGGGATAAAATCGCCCCACTGGTAAAGAAGCTAGACGAGAAAATTGAATTTTTATGGCCTTTCTTTTTGGGCGATGCCCAATTATCTATGAAATTATAGTTTTATTGCTATTATTTTTGTGTCCTTTTTGATACGGAACTTAAAACTAAAAGTTTATTGAGAACCCTATTTATAAGTCTTTAAAATTACACATGTAATATTTGGAAGTCTGGTGATGTTACCAAGCTTACGCAATCTTCTTTCTTTTTGGCCACATCATTGTAAATCAACACAATTGGAAGCTAAAATTTTCTTATTTAATTGAATAATTAGTTTTCTTATTACATCTAATAGTAACTAAAACACTACTTGATGATTTACAACCAATTGTGTTGCAAAAACCCTACTTTTACAAAAAAAAATATTAAATTATTTATTATATGATTGTTTGAGGTATTGTTTATCATTTATCTATTTTGTTCTATTTTTATTTTAGTTTTTTAGTTTACTATTTTTTCTCTTTGATTTCTTTACATCATTATAGTTTTATTTATTGATTATTTTAGGTGTACAATTGTGCATTAAAATACTGGATGTCAGAACTACATTTCACATTCTTACTTTAATTAACTTCCCCTACTAAGATTAAGGTAATGTAATCTTGTGTGTAACTCCACATCTTTTAACTGAATTATATTATTTATTAAATCAGAGTTAACAATTAGTGCTATACATTTTATGTAGTTTGTTGTTGTTATCATCGCAATATCAATTTCCTGTTTCTTAAAATTGTGGGCAGCTTTATCGTTTTTTTCATAGCAAAAAATAAATAAGAAGTACTTTTTTTAAGTATTATGCACAAGTTTTTCTAAACAAAGAAAGATTTCCCGTAGGTGTTTTCTTTTGTTTTAAGGGGACAAATTCAGTGTCCATTTTTCGTACTAAGGTGAGAATACGTCTGCATATAGACGTTGAATTAATAAAAATTCAGACAGCATCTTTGTTGAATAGAATTTATGATTCACAAAAAAATCATGTGAGTCTGAAATAACAAATACTACTGTGTTGATTTTAACACAATATCTGCATCATTTTCGATTGACTGCCGCGAAACTGAAGTGGAGGAAAGCATTTGCTCCAGTAAATAGAAACATTTCTGTCACTTTCTGATATTTATATGATACAAGTAATAAAATTTAGTTGCTAACTTGGTTTCGTAACTTGCTTCACTTTTTATGAATGCGTATTTTTTATAACCACACCATCTGATCGATGTATATTATACGAGTATATACATGAAGAGATATCTTCCTTCCTTATACGTTGACTGTAAGTGCTCGCAACATATTTGCATAATTGAACACTAACGCAAACTGATTTTGTTATTAATATTATGTTACAAATGGCTCATTGAGAATGCTGTCCCCAAGTCATGCATAATGCACTTGTATGACATAGGACTATATTATACTACACGCATAAGGATGGCAATTTGTCGAAACAATTATTAATCACTGTTTAAGCAAGCCTTGTACACTCGACATTAAAAATATCGGCATATTGCAAAAAAAATCAACAATAATAATGCAAAATATTTAGTAACTGCAGAAGTACATAATAGTCAATGGGATGGTTAATGAATCCAAAGTAGTATTTTCGAATAAGTCGTTAGATAGGGGACAAGAATTACATAAACTAACAATACACTAAATAAAATTAACTTATTTTATATTATCACTAATAAAAATCTAGAACATATATCATCGGAACATATCATCAAAGCAGTGAATAGCTACCCAATCTTATCTCATAACATTTTGATGGTAAGCTCAAAAGTCATAACGTAATCTGTTCTGAGATGTTAGAATTGCCAAAAGCAGAAATTAGACGTTTTAGAAGCTTCCGAAATTTACAACCAAAAATAAACAGTTACTCTAATGAATGAACAGATTGATCTGAGGTCTGAAGCCTACCTAGAAGACGATTCTTTTACGATGCCATTAAAACGGCATGTTTATATTGTAATTCACCCTTTGAGAAAGATAGATAACACTGCCTTATAAGGGAATAAAAAAAGTTATTGTAGATACTTAATCTTGCTTAATCATAACAAATATGCAAATGTTCCACGAAGTAAGCCGAAAACAGCCGAAAAGAATTATACCGTATAATAACTTATCTTGTTGTGAAGGCGACTCTGTTGTTGTAAGCGCATTTCTGCTTATGCAAGTAATAACGACTTTCGCAGAAAATAATAAAGGACTGCGCTGAAAGTTTCACCTCACTCCACGTTTATCGATACAGAAAACAAGTCGAGGAGGCCTGAGGTATATCTTGGGGTACTACAACGAGAACTTTGGTGGCAAACACGTTGGCCTCAGGCATTCAAACCTCACGGGAACTGCTTGGATGTAGGCCTTAGAGCCTTAGAGCGTGGGGCTTTTCAAAAGGTAATAATTTACCTTTTGTGTTCTTTGTTAGCTCCCTCCTACCGAATTCAAATTTAGCGCATTCGCGGGGTACATTAATACTCAACGCATTTCCATTCATTATTTCAAATTATGCGTAACGAGCCATGAATAACACAAGTAAGCGGCGGAATTATTTCAATAACCGACTGATAGAGATCCGCCTGACGTATTAGATGTAACGAATAACTCTCCGAGGAATTTACCTGGCGAAGTTGGTAACATTTCCATCAAGATGACATTGACTGACGGCGAGCGGTGCAGCGCTGAATGTACACGTCGATGCAAGTTTAGATTGCTCATCAAATACAGGCAACCATTCGGTTCTACTATAATGCGGTGCATGTCAATACGTCAAATGTTGATACGAGCATTAGTTTACGATAGTTTTGGATATCTCTTACGGGCGGATTACCGTAACAGGTGCAAATAAACAATGCTGCATTTGTTACAAAGCTACTGCGCAAGTACATGAGTTAATTTATTTATGAATGCGTTAGTCTATCATGCGCAACAACTCATCATGCGCAGCATAGGAATTTATCGAGAATTATCAATTCTATCAATACAACAGGACTACATGGCAGAACGATCTAGCCACCTGGGTACTGAAAACTGACCGTGCATTGGAATATTAGTTACATTCGGCAGACGTCCTGAAGATGCTGTATACATATAAAAAACAATTAGTAGTATTATTTATTTATTGTTACATTTATTTAGAATTAGATAAGGGGTGGACTTTGGAAAACAAAAGTGGTGTTTCTAATTAGTTTATTTTGATAAGCTTGTTTTAGCACTTGTCATTTCAATGTTAAATTTAAAAGTATGCTAATGCCAACATGACATTTGTAGCCACAAATTACGATAAACATGTTCACTTTCAAAGCCGCCCTTCGCCAAAATTGTTCTATAATGGACAACAGTGGTTATGGCTCTAATAGACCTTTTAACATACTTTAATCTGCGAAGAACGTTTAAAGCAATAAAAATTAACCACGTATATTAGTAATTAAGTACGTACAGGAACAAAAACTTAAATAGGAAGAATGTTGAAGTGATTAACGTACACGTTTAATATCCAAATAAAACATGCATCAAATGGCACGTTCCCCTAAAAGGAGCGAGCGTGGTAAGCATTGATGTAAATGTCAAGTACTCGCGAATCTGGATTCAAACGCAAGAAATATTTGCTAAATTGCTACCTAGAACACTAACGGTGCATTACTGTTCTTCGATATTCAATTAAAACTTAATGAATTACATATTTACAATAATTGATGTTTTGTAGAGACAATATAAAAAGGAAAGAAATATGTCAGTAATTTCATTGTTTGCTATTATTTCCCCACTAAAATTTTAAGAACAATACTTTGGTAGATCGATTTTTAGCAAGGTTCCCCCATTGTTAAACAATATTCGCATATCACATATCTTTCATAAATTTATAAGAAGAAAAGTATTTTCAAAATTTAAAGAAGGTAAGGGAAAGTCGTGCGTGTATTTCACACCAGATATTTTTATTTCTTATTAAATTTCCTTTATGACGATGGTACATTCGACTATTTAGTGATAATAATTTCAAACGTGAAATATATTTAATATATTCTTGTATCAATTGTAAACGATATTATGTCTGTATAAGGGGCCCAATGGGGTCTACGACTGATCTTTCTCTTCCATACATACATAAACACATGCATGTACAAGCTAATGAAATTTGTCAAAACCGTGTGAACAAAGCTTTTTACTATGGTAATAGTTGTCTCTGGTACGCAAATTATAAAGAGCTATTTTCGCTAAGCAGCTAAGTGTTTGTTTTTCTGCTAATAGGTTGTAGATCAAAACCTTGCTGTGCTTATATCGGTAGCTCATAAATCTGCAAGAAACATCTAGGAGGCATTATAGATTTATCGCGATTTGTGAATGATTCACTTTTAAATTGAAACGCTTATATGTATTAGTAATTCATAAATCTGTAAGCAGTATTGAATGGAGAAACTACAATTCATTGTTGCTATGAAGATTTGTCGCAATTTATTAATGATCTCCTTATTATATTATATTATTAGATTTGAAACGCATATAATCAAAACCGGATACGAAATATTTTAAGAAAGTCGTGCTTTGTGCAGAAATTACTGTATTGAAGTGTGCATTAGCCATTTCTGTGTTAATCCTTTGATTAATTTCTGTATTAATCCTTTGATT
>JAWQRJ010005618.1:0-10117 GCA_033557515.1 Diorygopyx duplodentatus | reverse complement strand
CTTGAAACATTCTCCATTTTGATCTATGGCCTTTATAAACTGTTTCATTAGCCCCAACTTAATATGTAGAGGAGTTACTCTAAAACCTCACGTAATATAGAATTTCTGCGGTCAGATTCGTTTTCAGCGCCAAAAAATCTATTAGAAATACCCACACAGTAATTTTTGTAGCTGAAACAACTTAAATTGTTTTATTAATGGTTTATAGTAACATAATAATGCCAAAACATAATATACAGTATGGACGTGTGAAGGTCGAAACATAAATCCCCGCATCAACGTTGAAATTTTAAATATCAATTCTATCAATCCGTTACCATGCTATAACAATTTAGTTCAAAAGCACGCCGTATAATTTAGAAAAATGATCATCCGGATCCTGGAGACTATGCAAGCAAGCGTCTCAAGAATTCTTCGAAAACATAATTACCAGCCGTATAAAATCCAGCTTCTCCAAGATCTTTCAAAGTGAGACAAAGTTGCAGAAAATGCTCTGTTTAGTGGTGAATGCATATTTCACAATGAATCCGTTAACAGACATAACAGACATAATTTTCATTACTATTCTGATTCCAATCCGCATCAATTTAGAATAATTAATAAACAACACAGATGGCCAGTGAATGTATGGGGTGGAATAACAGGAGAATATGTAATTGGTCCTTATTTTTTCCAACACCATTTAAATGGAATATTGTTTTTGGATTTTTTGATAAATCAATTTCCAATTTTATTAGAGGACATTAGCTTAGAGATAAGGAGATCGATGTGGCTGAAATTGGATGGAGCTCCCCCACACTTCCATCCTGGGGTCCGAGCATTTTTATGTGTAGCATGTGCATTTTGAAAATCGATGGATTGGAAGAAGTGGATATAAAAATTGGCCACCAAGACCACCAGACTTAACTCCTCTGGATTTCTTTTTATGGGGATCGTAAAGGGAATCGTTTATCACACGCCTCCAACAACACCAGATAATATGACGCACTACCGAGCGCATTACCGAAACCTTTCAGAGCATAAACGCACAAGTGCTAACAAATGTTACTGAGAGTTTTAAAAAGAGGATACAGTTGTGTTTAGAGTCGAATGGTCGTCAACCTACGTAATATTTAAAATATTGTTAATAACCTGGTGTTTATAACAATCAATTCTGACTTGTCAAAATGCCATAGGTGACCTGATAAATATTAAATTTATTGAAATCAGTTTGCATTCTGACAAATGTGCAATTTCCATCAAAATGTGAAGAATTTTACATCTATTCTTAGGATAAAATACAGGGCGTTCTATTTAAATTAGACAAGTTATTACCGTTTAAAAGTCGTCATTATTTAGAGTTAATGTTTGGACACATACTTTAGGAATTTTTTCGTCAGTTTGACAAGAAATCTAATCAATTAGTACACATCGCTGAATTTGATGTAAACAGAGGTAATACATGTTCTGTTTTTAAATTATTAACATTATTACTACATTTCCTCAAAATTCGAAATATTTAAAAAAAATCGTTGGGTTTAGGTGAGGTAAACCTTAATGAAACTCGGTATTATTTTGATCGTAGAAATTAAAAATGACATGATATACAGGGCATTCCATTTAAAAAACCACAACTTTGATTGATACGTTTTATGTTTTTTGGAACACCTTGTACATTACGAAAATAATTTTAAAACGTACCGCCAATAGGCTTCTAACCACCTCTAAAATATTTTTCTTTTTTATCAAAAACTGTAGCCATAATACTCCGTATTGTCAATCGTGAATAACTGTGTGATTTAGTTTATCTGAAGTTTCAAAATAATTAATCTGCAATCCTTTTGTACTTGGCCCATATTTTTATGGTTAACATCCCAAGGGGCAGTACCGAGAAAATGTCCTTAGGTTCTCTTTTTGCATTTTTTCGGCTACCTTTTGCCAGTTGTCAAACAGTTGTTGTGCCATATGTGTTGTCCAACAACACTCTCATTCTGGTACCATAAATTTGATGTAGCCCTTCTGAAAACCATAGAAAGGTTTTGGTCCATAGAATGGAGGAATTATCTTCAATCCCCTCATGACCCGGCACCCATAATATGGGGCCAGATCTAAAGGTCAATAGTCAAACGTAAAATTGTTTTTTTAGACTTACTTCTTCTTTTTAGTGTCAATTACTCACTTGGCATTGGGGATTGGTGCACTTTGTTGGGGATTCCTAGGTGACAAAGTGGGGCGTAAACGAGGCCTGATTAGTGCTCTTGCTGTTGGAGGTCTTTTTTCTACTGTTTCTACAGTAATGCCAACGTATGGAACATTCATGACTGCAAGGTAAAATTCTTAAAAACTTCGTCGTCCGTTTGGAACCAGACATTTGATCATTTTCCATGGGGGAATAATTCGAAATTATTTTTTCGTAGATTTGGATCTGGTTTAGGCATAGCAGGCGTAATGCCTTTAGCGTTTAGTTATTTGGCAGAAACTTGCCCTAGAGCAACCAGGACCAGGTACATGGGGCTTTTGTACTCATTTTGGCCGGCTGGTGCGCTCCTGACTTCAGCTACTGCCCATCTAACATTGCCCAGTAACGGCGCCGAAATAGTGTCGGACAACAAAGAGCACTGGAGCTCCTGGCATAAATTTCTACTTTTGAACATTTTACCTATAGTGATAGGGGCGATCTTCATATCGACGATGTCGGAATCTCCGAGGTACCTACTGGAAGCTGCCAGGGAAATGGAAGCGCTCGAAGTGTACCAGAAGTTGCACAAAATGAACAAGTCAAGGACGCAATATGGATTAACGGAGTTGGAATTACCAGGAAGGAGTGCGTACAGAGAAAGACCAAATCATTCATCTAGAAATGCTATCAGGATTACATATGATACGGTAGGATGGTGGCATTTTTAAGGGCGGGATATTTAAGTTCAAAATTTCTTTTAGCTAAAAGAAACGTTTCAACGTTTACTATCTCCTTCCTACTTCGAAACAGCAGTAACCTTACTTTTGTGCCACTTTCTGATGTCCGTTTTGTACATGGGTATATCGACGTATTCAACTTTAGTTATCAAAGACATCAACGATGCGCAGTTCGGAGAACTGAAGAAACACGTGGTCAACGAAAACTATACAGGAGTAGTGTTTAATAACACCATAGAAAACATTCAATACACAGGCACGTTCTTCAGAAACGTAACTTTTAAGCATATGGAATTCAGCCACGTTCAATTTTTCGACTGCGTATTTGAAGGAACCGAATTCTCCAACGTCAAATCGTCAATTACTTATTTTGAAAATTCTACAATCAAAGAATGCAGGTAAACTCGCCATGCGTGAGCACCTTAAAAAATTAACATACAATTCTTTCCTCGCTTTCAGGTTTTTTGATACAGATTTATCGGAGAGACATTTCATAAACTGCAACATGGTAAACAATACTTTTGTATCGCTTTTATCGAGCTGCATGACCAACTTCGATTACAATATATACTTGGAAGATCTGTTTCAAGAAACCGTATCCTGGGCCAGTCCTATGCTCTTGGCTTTGTGTTTTACTGGATTTCTGTTAGAAGCAACGAAAAGACCAGCCGTTTTGATAGTTATTTTCGTTCTCATTTTTCTTACTTCCATCGGAATCTTTTTCCTAACTAACTTTGCAGCTGTACTTATTGTGTGTGGAATCATCAAAGTACTGATGGTGTGTGCACTTAATGTCATCACTGTGGTTACCATTGAAGCGTTTCCTTGCAACTTAAGGTAGAACTTCCCATTAAACGAGATACGGTATACATATTTATTTAATGTTTCAGATGTTCAGCACACGGAATTCTCTGCAGCGTATATCACTTTACAACATTATTCGCCATCTCCCTCTACAACTACCTGTCGCAAGTGTCGGTCATAGCGTCCGGAGTGACCACAATGACTTTTGCCCTCGTGGGTGTTCCTCTGGTGGGAAAGCTACAAGACAACAGCAAGATACTGCTGTAAAATAAAACCGAAGAGCCGATGTTTCGTTTTAAGGACAATTAGTAATCTGTGATATTGTTTTTAAATTATTAAGTATTACTTTTATGATCGAAAGGATTTATTCTCCTGACCCTTTTATACGTGACAAACTATATTGATAAACTAGTTAAGCAACTGAGCGTCCATACTTAACATATAGTGTCAGCACAATCATGCTTCGATACCTGCATATCTTGTACTTCTTGTATGTATAAACATAGGATGGAGTAATCATATCGCATGCGCAATAGAGTTTTGTTGAAGGCGAATTGAACATTTATACTTGCTTCAAAACATATCACGAGACTATAAACATGTAGGTTCCTATAACTACACGCTTTTCCTGGGATAAATGAAATAGCTGAATAAATGTGATACAACTACAAATCTTATTGTAATCATTTAGCATGCTGAATCAAACTAATGCAACGGTATCTTCGTTACAAAAGTGCTGCCATTTCTGTTTGATTTTATTGTTGTTAGAGTGCTGGCTGTAACGCCGTGTAGTTGTTAGTCTGGTACATATTTTGAAAAATCTAAATTGTGATCAATTAGTCGAATTGACCTAGCATATCATTGTTGTCCGTCGTCCATTGCTAAAAGTCAATCAAGATTCAATAATTATTGTCACAAAACCACGTTACTAATCTTTACATAGTACTCATCGAATTGTTATTTGATTTAATATGAATGTTAAATAAATTTGCTTTATGAAATTGTAGCTAGAGTTTTATTGGTATATCCGCAAAAGAAATCATGAAAATTGTTATGATGTGACGAAGCGATCTTGAGAATTTCATTACACCCTCTCTTTTTGGGGTTGCTCGGCCAACATCCCCGCTCTGTAATTCCTTTTGACTCTTCTGCTACCCTACAGCAGATGTCTCCACCCTATCGAGAAAGCTACGCTATTGATCTGAGCTAAGTCTGGATGTGTTTTTGCTAGGACGTATATAGTTTGCACCCCTTCATATTAATATCTTAAGGGAATAAGCTGTTGTTATTGCGCAGCCCAAGGCAATTTTCCGTCCCGTTCCCTCGGGACGTGTAAACGTTGCATAATTGTTTAATTATTGAGTATAATCAGGCTACCCTGTAGCTCGGTTTCTACACCGGAAGGAGACCATTGGAAATTCGTCCTAAGGACTTGAATCATAATCTGCAATTAGACGGGAGCGGCGTTGTGGAATAAAGGAGTAACCTTGTTGAGTGACATTTGTTATAAGCCTGTTCTCTTACGATCTTCATGCCGTTTTAAGAAACATTTTTGTTTTCAACATTTCTGTGAAGATTATCATTATTGGAATAATTCTCTTCCATAACCGATGATGGAGAAAAATGTCGGGGGATCCCCGACAGAAGACATCCAGATAGTCTTGTAATTTTAAGACTAATACAACGAACACTTCAAACTGATTCAAGTATTCCATCAAGAAATTGTACAAACAGGTCATCCCAACATATGTGGATATTTTGTGGTCATTTTGGACATCAGCAGTGCAGCATTACAAAATGCTTTACATGTTTAGAATGTCCCAAACGTTTTATAACAACAGCTGACCTGTAACTCTTGTTTCAAGTGTGTCTGACCATCCTTTTAGCAACCTCTTAGTACGTTCAAGAGCAATGTGGCCAAATTTGCACCCCGAAATGAAGTCGAATGCCGCCAGTACTTCCGTACACAAAACAAGACAACCAAATTTTAGCGCACTTCCGTCCGTCAGTAGTAAAAACTTCTCTGGCGCCTTAGGGCTGGACCCCAAACAATTTCCTACTCGAGACCACTTAAAAACACTTTAAAAATAATCTGTGCTTTAATAGTTTAATTTCTCCGTTTCAGTTTCAGCTCATGTACCGTTAAGCGCTTCAATCCCCGTCTAAATATAACGGGCGGATATATTTCGGTCTTCGCTAGTTATAAATCTAATTAAAACCCAATATATTTTAGCCTGGTTAGTTTTTTCTTCCCCTCTCTTACTGTTTCTTTCTAAGTAATCGTAAGAAGGCGGATAGAGGCTTCTTTGCCTGTGATCTTCTGGTCTTTTGACGTGTACAATTACTGACACTTTAGGGCCGTTAAAAATCTATAAATTAGAGTAACACCTAATGTGCTTTTTTCAAACTGTTAAGTGGTCTTAATTGGAGAGCGTTTTTGCTCTTTGAAGAGATGTATAAGATACGTTTTTTCTACGATACCACGTACGCAAAAATTCTATTAAGAAACTGAGTGTAAGTGTTAAGTACATTACCTGTTTGACCTATATAACTGTTTATGCAGTTTACTTATCACAACATAGTTTTCATTCCCAGCAGCACCGGTTTCCATTGTAGGAATTTTAAAAATTCAGCGTTGTAAACAATGTCAACGCTGATTGCGTATAAAACAGACTCCGTTAAAAAAGTATAAATTACGTCGGTGATAATAAAACGACATCGAGCTACTAAAACGGTTTCAAGCATTCGAATTTAGATACGAGCACGAACCTCGAGTGGAGCGTAATGGGAAGGCCGGAAAAAGGCGTTTTAAATGCATGGACACAAATAAAAATCCAATTTACCTAAACGGGCCGCTTTGACGGCCGCGCCTCCCCGCCATAAAGTCATAATATGGAGCCGCATCCGAAAACAACCCCGTAAATAAGGCGGATAAAATCGGTGTGTTGACTCAGCGCCACACTCTCCCCTACTTCACGGAGTCTATTAGTTTGACGCACCCCATGTTTAAAATCTTTTTAAGTTGACGTATAATTTGTCAACAAAAAAAGTGTTGTGCATAGGGTGTTACTTAAACTTCTGTGGCCTTAACTAAAATTGAGCATGGTCAAAATAGAATAACAAAAGTTTTTTCTTTTAGATTGACAAAAGAAATAAAGAAGAAGAAACAAGCAATCACTTTGGCATTCCCATACATCGGTTTCAACAAATCCGGATAATCGAGGTTTCATTCCACTTATAGACTTATAGACACATTGGTCAGATTGATCATCGCAAAATAGCTAAAAAAATTGCGTCAACACAAACTAAAAACAAGAAATATTAAACAATAAGACAAAGAACCTTATAAAAAAGAAGAGTAACTAAAATCTGCAACAAGCAACATGGAAGTGGATGAAGAAGGCAAAAGAACAAACAAATAAGAAAGTCATGAGAAAAAAACAAAAATAAGAAAATTTCCATATAAAAGGTAGATAGAGGTTATAATGGTGAAAAATATAATAGATAAAGGGCTGCGACACAAAGAAGAAGTACTAAAAATACCAGAGACAACAACACATTATTATACTCCAATCAGAAGAAAGCGCACCTAAACATTAAATTGAAGAAATCTGTTTGGTCTTAGTGTATCACCTCTTGCACAAATGTGATATCTCAATCTGTTTTTGGAAAGGTGTTTCTTTCTCTGTCCTAAAGGTACAAGAAAATGTATTACATTCTTATACCTTTAGGTATAAGAAATGTATGCAACAACTGGTCACTTTTCCGATTGTTACCACATGACATCAAACTGATCGAAAACTACATAAGATGCAGCAGGGTCTTGAGAAGTAAAAAGTTTACATCCTAATAAAATCTTAATAGGAAAAGTGGCACTAGAAAATATTTATTTTTGTAAACTCTGTTGATCCTCAAAAGTATTTCGCTCTTCTCCGGAATTGAATTGTGTTTTTAACTTATTAGGTTAATAAGTCAAAAGCAGATAGATTTTTTATTTGCTATTTTCAGAAGTTTAATGTGTTGAATTTTCATGTTTTATTGTTTTAGTGAGCTTTATACTATTTAAAAATGTATTTGTCAGAAATATTAAGTAATTTAATACATATGAACTATAAAATGCTCACTTTTTACACACATCTCAAACTACACAAAAATAATGTACCTATAAGACCAATTGTAAAAGTCATAGGTTCCCAACACACCATCTAAGTAAAGTAATAGATAATATTTTCAATGAAATTATTTACTGTAAGCTACGACATAAATAACGCACTTAGGCACGGTTGTTTAAAGCATTGTTAAGTTCGTGATCAAGTTAACAATGAGCTTAACCAATCAGGTTAGAGCATTTTGAAGTTTCAGACTTGAATTCTCCAATCAGATTGCTTAACAATATTGTTAACTTGACGACGTACTTAACAATGCCTTATACAACCGGATCTTAAAATAAGGCACTCAAAATTACCAAACAAATTTGATGTTTTCTTTAAATATCACCAATCTATATACATCCATTAAAACCCATAAAAATTGCAAAACTTTTGATACTTCAAAAAATGACACCATTAAACTTTAAATACACTGCTTATAGCATTTTTTTTGCAACTTCAATGACAAAACTTACATCATGGAAGACGGCCTCCCGGAATGGGACCTCCAGTAAGTATAGCAGACCTTTTTATGGACAAACTGGAAAATGGCAATACTTAACCACAACTTACATAACAATAACACGCTGTTATGGAAAAGATACGACATATAAACTCCTTCCATAACAATACCTATAATATACATCCTAAAATCAATTTCACTATAGAAATTATTTTTTGAACTGTTCAGACCTTGTTGTGTTTTTCCAAAAAAGTGCATCGCCTACTAGATATCCTGAAAAAAACTGGAAATCGTCATTTTCTTCAAATGTGAATATTTTCCATATTATTTATCGTATCAAAAAATTTCGAAAAAAAAGTTGTAGATATCAAAACATTCTGTAGGATAGATAATAAAAATGATATTTTTTTACCTTGTACCAGTTTCGAGATGTGTAACAAACGTCACACTATCCATGATTAAGAACTATGTTTTGTTTTCAAAACAAAAGGCTGCATATCTTTTGTTTATTATCTTTTGTGCTTTAGTAGATATAAAGAAAAAAGATTTAGCAATAAACATGATAACAATAAACATAGTAACAATAAACATGGTAAAAATAAACATGATAAAAACAAACGCGATAACAATAAACCAAAATTTTCCTACAAAAGATGTTCAATATAATGTTTACTTCTAAACATTTGGTAACACGCTTTTCGACAGTTTTTCTACAATTCATTAATTGACGAACACTAACGGAGTTAAAAGCCTGTATGACACTTTGTTGCGAATCATTAATACTGTTATAACTCATTCGGTATACCACATTTTTTATATGGCCTCACTGGAAAAAGTCTAGTGGGGACAAATCCGGAGATCTCGCTGGCCATCGTATGGCCAGCGAGTTCGTTGCAATCTACCGATTTCCATCTTGTTGCTAAATATTCAGCAACAATTCTTGAATTACGTACCGGGGCGCCGACCTGCTGAAAGAAAATACTTTTCTCCTCTTGAATTGGTAGATCATCCAACGCATCTCCATTTTCCTGTTGCAGCAGTTTGAGATATCTGTTTGAGTTAAGTGTTTCGTTAAAAATAAACGGACCTATTAAACGGTTTCCCAAAATGCCGCAACGTACGTTAAATCCAAATCGTTCCTGAAAACGTGACTGTCGAACTATTTTCGGATTTTCATTATTCCAATAATGGTAATTATTATTATTTTTTAGTGGAAACCATAGTTGATTTTGAGATTATTAAATTACTTGATTTTTTCCCTTTTCAACGATAAAAGGTTTGAGGTATTTATCTTTCATAGCTTAGGAGATATGAAAAAAATCATATTCCACACAGATTTTAAGCCACATCCATGATTGAAACAAAAGACTACACATGATTAAGAACTATGTTTTGTTTTCAAAACAAAAGACCGCATATCTGGTATTTATTATCTTTTGTGCTTCAGTAGATATAAAGAAAAAATATTTTCTGAAAAAACAGTTCTGCTCAAATTTAGTACGTCAAAAAATTGCAAAAAAAGATGGAAGAAAAGATGGAAGCAATATACATGGTAACAATGAACACGGAAGCAATAAACATGGTAACAGTAAACATGGTAATAATAAACATAGTAACAATAAACATGGTCAAAATAAACACGATAACAATAAACCAAAATTTTCCTACAAAAGATGTTCAATATGGCGGCCGTTTACTTCAAAACATTTGGTGACACGCTTTTCGACACTTTTTCTACAATTTATTAATTGACGAACACTAACGGAGTTAAAAGCCTGTATGACACCTTGTTGCAAATCTCAAATAC
>JAWQRJ010005617.1:0-10117 GCA_033557515.1 Diorygopyx duplodentatus | reverse complement strand
ATTCTTCACCGACGCGGCGACCACCGGAAAGCCAAGAAGATTAAAAGTTTCATTGTTTCAAATGTAATTTTTTGCAAAAAAATTGCATATAACTTTTAAACGACACTGTGTCCCAAGTTAACGTGAATAAAATTAGAAATGTTTACGAAAAAAAATTCAAAAACCCTTGGAACCCCAGGCCAACTTTGTTTTAAAAAAATATTTTTTTTTTTACTTTAAATGTCCAATATCTCTTAAAGGCTGCGACTTTGGTTAAATGCATGTTAATCTAAATCTATGTAATAAAATAGACCATAAATTCCATAAGGAACCCAAAAATGTAATGATATATGGGTGTTCTGAAGTTGATATAGTGATGAAGTTCACTATATCAACTTCACCTGCATATATGAAAATACTTTTAGAAGAGAGAAAGACTGAAGCAGCTTTTATTTGAAACTTTATTACCTAAAAGGATTAGAAATTGTAGAAGTGTGGCCCACAAACTAATTGTGTAACGGACAGCCGGACAGACAGTCAAGAATGGTACCATTAGTCTTAGAATACCATAATTCGTCCAGATATGTCAAAATATCGTCAAAATATGTGAACATTTTGGACTGAATGCATTACTTTCTGTTTATATGAGAGAAAGTAAAAATTATGTACAAAGAAGACGAGAATATAAATGGAAATACAATTTCCCAATAAAATTTTGAGAATGGTTGCCTGCAGTTGTAAACCTGCGAATATAAATACTATAGAAGCCGCACTGTTAACGAAATTTCGAAAAGAAATGACTAATTACAATATCCATACACATAAAATATACTTCGCTCTGCATTGCTCCAGGATTTCCTTTAAAAATAATTTGAAACATTATAAAATGAACGTTTTATGTAACGACAGAACGTCTTTATTTCGTTGGGAGAAAAATGAATCGAAAATTTGAAGAGGTGTTAAACAAAAATCCAGGCTATAAAATTTTACTATGTATCAAAAACACAGTTCACCGGGGTAAGCAATAATTATTTTTTTTTTCTATTTTTGAAGTTCACAACAGCTTTGTTAATTTAAATCAAATGGTCCATATTTTCCAATTCTTCTCGGGTGTTCACCGTGGTGGAATACACAGTGCTTTTGATGTGACCCTATAGATAAAAATCCATCGGAGTGAGATCTGGCGATCTTGCAGGCCAGTTCCATGGGCCCTATCTTCGAAACCATCTGTCTTCGAAGTCATTTATCAATTCATGGGTCACGTGAGGAATGTAGTGCGCCGGGCTGCATTTAATTGGCACCAACACGATTGTAGTTCATCAAAGTTAATTCTCTAAAAAGTCTGCAACCACGCTTCTTACGGTTCACGGTTAGGCAACTCAATTTACAACAAATGAATGTATTGTCAAAGGATTGCTTTTCCAGCAAGAGTTCGAAATATCTTAAATAATCAGAAAAGGATACATTTTAGGTATAGGAAAACCTGATACCGTTGAATGAGAATTTTAATTCTACATTCGATAAGATAAAAATATACAGTAGGTGCCATTTAAAAAAAAATCACTTCTTGTCATTTAAAGTTTCCTTATTTCAAAATTACATTTTGTAAACAATGTACGTAAGAATGTCCCGGCGGGTTTATTTCTGAAAAGTTCAATATTTCAGCTACTGGTTAATAAAGCATGAACATTACCGCATAAGTTTAATTATGAAAATTCGATTTTTCAAAATGTTGTTGCGGTTGTATAATTTTTGCGAAAAAATTTAATATCTCAAAAACGATGAAGTTTAGGCCTGGCAAACGTATTACGAAAGTTGAACGCATATTAAGGAAAAAAATTAACTTCCGGTATAACCGGAACAGCCAGCTTATTGAAACTATTTTTATCTTTTAGTTCACTTTATACCATATATTCAAATCCAAATTTTCAGGCTTCTGGGTTTATTCGTTCCCCATATATTTCTAATGGATGGTCTACGGTAGACACCTGTATACAGTGTGTACGTAAAATAGAGAGACATCCGTTATCTTGGAAAATAAAAATATTTCCACAAAAATCCTTGAGCATTTCAGTTTTTGTTTTGAATTGTGTATATTCTCCTTTATTTAACTTGTTTAACACCCTTAAATATATATATTTTTTAGTTTTTGTACTTCACTTTAATCTGATTTCAATGCGTTAATATTTAAAGTGTAAAACTGATAGCATGGAAAATACAGGCATTTGTAAGTTTTATGGGAAACCTAAGAATGGCTGAGGAATTGACCAATTGGCAACAAGCAAGGAATCGTTATATGAAGTAGCTTTTAACAGTTTAGAAGTAATTCGTATAGTAACATATTATTCGCCATTTTAATCGTTATGGTGAATTTGCAAATTATTATTGTGCATTTTTAGGTGCAATGTGTCTTGTTTGTATATCAGAGAATGGATATTCTGACAATGATTAGCTATTGATAGTCATTCTATAGATGCTTTCCTCTGTTAGACCATTTAACGTTTAAGACAATGCAACTGTAAGTAATTTAACTTAAAGCTTATAGTTGGGGTAGGTCGCAATGTTTTTAGAGTATTACCGAAGAAAGTTTCTGGGCTTCCCCAGTTAAATCTTCAATCTAACTTATTGCTTATTTATAAACAATAAAATTTAATGGAAGCAACGAAAAGGGTTCATTCTGTACTTATGTTTAGGTTTTTTGCATGTTCGATGATTTATTGATGATTATTATGGTCAAAAAATTAAAGCACGACAAGGAGCAGTACACCTTCTTGTCTCAACTCATCTCGAAATAATAAAACATAAATAATAACAGTATAATTATTTATATTGTGCTTATCTATAAGGAATGATTCGAAATTCTCTGCGAAAATTGTTACGAATGGAACAGGAGAATATAAAGTATGGTGTTCGGAAACAGTAGTGGGGTGCAGAATGATACAATCAAATATTCAAATGAGCGGGCATAAATGCAAATTGTGGAAGGAATTAAAATCTGAAAATTATATATTTTACTCGGACCAGGAATCAAGATTGGCTGAAATGCATGCGTGTTCTTTTGGTAGTCAAAACGGCTACTTGTAATGCACACATGCAGTTGGTGGGTCATTCGAAAGACCAGCCCCCGTTCCGTGCACACTTCTGCCTCTGTCTTTATTTTAGCGGACGTTTAACTGCCACCATCAAAGACAGGGCGGGTCTTTGTACGAAAAGGGTTAAATTCAAATTAGTTCGTGCAGTCGATACGTCGGCCGTTTTGTATTCGAGAAAACGACCGCCTGTGCGTGAAAAGTCACTCTCGGCGCTACAAAAAGGTTAATTCCCTCTAAAGTTTATTTTGATCGACCAGTGTAAATATATTTACAATACGTCGCGGGGCACAGTAGGCGCCTTTATGTAAAGGAAGAAAAAACACGAGTCTGGCCGGCTGCGATCGGGTGCAATGCACTTAAAAATTACATTTTATTTTTAGTTAGTCTGGTATTTATTTATAATTAAAATATTTATGGCTCGCAACGCACTTGGCGCATATTCGATCTGCGGCCACTCACGGTCTACAAGCCAAATGCATCGAGCATGTGTGCACCTTCTCTCTTGAAGTGTGGAATATGTTGCACGTCCCATCTTATGACAGATTAATGCACCATTATTTTACGTTCCGTCGCTAGTTTGTATCTCTGTTTTCACGTATACTCGACATTCTCCTTTAATTTATGCTTAGTGTTACATCAAAGGCGACTTTTGGAGTACAATTTGTATAAAATATAATTTGTGTCCTTTTTCAAAAAATTATTTAGTCATAGCATGGTTTAGTTATTGCCAACAGATGTGCATTTCTAAATATGCTAAGAAGTATTCATACTAGATTGGCCTCTTGCCGTTTAAGGATTGTATATATTAATAAAGTTTAAAGTCTTTTGACTTATGCTAGTGTGGTATAAGTTAAAACAAACCAACTCAACCAACGCAGTCTGATAGAGAATTCGGATCGTAAGCATAATCGAAATTCGCATTATCATAATTCTGAACAACATACAAATAACACTGCACTTTATTAAAACATATGTTATGCTAAAATGAAATGGAATACTGTGATCAAATCTAATCAAAATTGAATAAGTACAATGATGCATAATTATTTAACAGTGCTAACCAATTTTAATTTTTTTGATAAATTTTGGATGTAGAAAGTACGCTATAAGAAATATCTTTCATCTTTTGGAATATTAAAAAATGTATTTCAAAAACTGTGCTTTTGTTCGCTCATTATTGAAATTATTATTTCATTCAAACATCCAATAATGAAATTTCATTTTCTTATGGTAACTGTGTGTGAGAAAAAGATAGCGATACTAGAGACATAAATAGAAGAAAACGAAATTATTAATAAGAAACAACCCTTCAGTCGAAACTGAAAAAAGGAGAGCTTTTGCTGTAATGGGAATGCCGATATCGGTTTCAGGCACGTTATATAGGAAATCGCGCTGGTAAATAATATACGACAGGTAGGTTTAAAGTTTACACAAGTAATGGAATGGCTGCCGTATCGATCAATCAGTAATAACACTAATCTCGTATCAAGCTGCAGCCCTCATATTTTATTTAAACGTCGACAAAATAACAATTTCCCGCGCATTTTATATATTTCGCCGTACGCTTTCAGGCGATTTCAAGTCGATCTAGCCGCCTCGCGTTCGACGCGAGACGCCACCTATATTCACTCACGAACTGAAACTCCTCCAAGGTATTTTATGGTTCCCGGAATTTTTATCATACAATCTTTTACAATTTTATTCCCTCGTTGAAAGGACCGTTGTTTAACGTAATAATCAAGTTCTACATAAAAACAAAAGCAATCAAAACGGAATGACAGAAGAGGCGCAGGGTCGGCTTAAGTGTAATTTTCTCCTCTCGACTCGACAATAAAATAATTTTAATCCGGTAAGGCCCGGTCGCGAGTGGAAATCTTATAAATCGCGACGAGACGGCCCCTGGCGACGCAGGGAGTGGTATATTCCGGGAGCAATTTAAATATTTACTTAATGCAAGTCGCCTGCGAAGACAAATTTATCGCGCCGCTACAAAATTTTAGCACTTAAAAACGGTCATTCTGTGCAATGAGATCGTTTTAGCACACTGTAAAATCGTGCGGATGCGTATCCGGCCAACTGTCATTATCCTTGGGTATTAGATTTTATATTTTGTTGACGACAGCACATTATGGGGCGATGTGATTAAAGGAAATACTGTTATTAGACTTTATTTTTATCAACGCTTACTTCCATTTGCGAGATTGGAATAGAGTTAAATACTGTGAAACTTACTTCCAAAGTACAATACTACACAAACTCTACACTGAACGAAGTAATTGTTATACTTATTACACTAGAAAATAATGAATTAATTATTATATTAGTACAATAGCAGAATGCGGGCGAAATTAATTATGGATGAATTATAGCTTTATATAAAAAAAACTAAACGCCGACTGCAGCTTACTGAGTGAGTAGCTTAAGTTATTAATTCTCTGAATTAATCTAAATTCATCTAGAAAGGCTTTTATGGGGAAAGCGTAATACTAAAAGTTAATTACTTCGCAAATGAGAAGAAGCAACTAAGAACAATTTTAATTAACAAATATTGTTTGGTGTTATGAAACAAAATGATCTCATTTCCTAATATTTAATATAATTGCATTTCAAACTAATTTAAAAGTATAGTAAATATGTACACTAAGTAACGATTTCCATAAAAACCATTTCGACCTAAATTAATTTATCTAACAGTAACTGTACCCACATGGTACCCACAAAAATTTACAAAACCTAAAACTAACAACTTTGGTTTGTGTTCTATTTTAATTGATCGAAAAAATGTTTAATGCTTTATGCAGTTATGACACCTTTATTTTAAATTTTGCCGTTCAATTTTTCATTGTCGCATAAGTTTAAAATGAGTTATTGTCGGTAAGATTTGGTAAGTATGATTTATGTGATTGGTGAACGCGAGGGTAATTCTCGGTTGGCGTCACCTATGTATGCCCAGAGATTTCCAGATAGGAGACATTCTGATAAAGTTAGTTGCAAAGCCTAAAAGACTGATTTGAACGAAGAAAATGAGTTGAGAATACACAAGCCAGTGTAAGAACTATAAGTAATTATTAATAAATAAACAAATCGTCAGTATCAAAATTGTATTGGAAACACAAATTTCACCTATTGCGTCAAGAACTGACCGATTTTTGTCAGTGGTCTCCAGTATTGGTGGTTTACCCAGTATTGTTTATTTATTTATTAATTTTATTCTTGTTTATTTATTATTATTTATTTTGTTATTTTATTTTATTGTTTTATATTATTATTTTATTTATTCCTTTTAGGTATAATATTGTGTAGTGTACAATAATATTCAATACATATTATCTTATTACCGCCCACGGGTGCAACGATTTAGAAATAGGGCGTTGCCTTTTAATTTGGAAGATGCACACTGTCGGCCATTAATTACGAATATATTGGTCGGCGTTACACTGAAATTTAAAATTGACAAATTTCGAAATCGAGGGTTGTAATTCTTTGCAGTTTTGGAATTAAATATTGTTCATTTAATTCTAAAGCTTTAATATTGGCTTTTAAATTTTGACTAATCAACCCTGTAACATACATGACTATTGGAAGTATTTGATCATAAACAATAAGGAAGTATTTGGTCATAATGAATCTTATATTCATTTGCAAAACGCTTATACATACCTATCTATCAATTTTGTTTATTTCACTAACTTCCAAAGTATGACATAAGTGTATTGTTACATCGACAAAGCTCTTCCTTCGAGTTTTGTCATGCACTAATATATCAGGTCTATTGGCCTGTATTGAAATTGAGGTAAATATAATTCTTGTAATGTTTTGTTTTTTTACTTTATGTAATGGCTATTAAAAACCCTTGTGTCTCAGAAAAGACGAAATCATCTTTGAAACATTTAACTGAATATTTTATTTTTATCAGATTTATTTCGTTCTTTTATATACCCCCCATTGGATTGATATTGATATGCATTTTTCTTTTCTTGTATTGTCGGTGATTGTTTGGGGTTATATTGATTATTGTTGAAATTTAGTGATATGTATGTGCCATATTCTAAAATTGTTCGATGTAAGGTTGATGTATTTGATATTTTTTGAAATAATTCCTTAAACATGTGATTTGATTTATATTGGTGTTTTTTAAATCAATTAGACCTCTTCCAACCTCTTTCCTGCGCAGATACAATCTTTCTATACAATATTTTGGGTGGTGCATGCGGAATTTTGTTACGTTTGTTCTTACAAACCTGTTTATACCTTCTATATCTGTAGTGCTTCATTTAATTATACCAAAAGAGTAACTGATAGTTAGAAGAACCCAAGAGTTGATAGCTTTAAATTTATTTATTGAATTTAACTCTATGGCTAGGAATTGTTTTCTTCTTAACTTTTTCTTCTTCAATTTTCCCTTTTATTATGTTTAAAATAGCACATTTCTGTACCCCTAGTTGCATCGATATATCATTACTGAAATTTAGTATTATATGTAACATGTTTCTGAGTTGATTGATTTATTTATATATACGTTTTCTTTCGACTTCTTTCCTGATGCTAAGCCCATCCCCAAATTCTTTGAGGATATTGGACAATGTGTTTGTATGTATGCAGGATGTATTTGGACAGAGTAATTTTGCTATTTATATTAATGACTAATTTTGTTTTCCAACCACTTATGAATATATCAAGAAGGTATATAATTTTGTTCTGAATTTTGTATATTTCAAATATTTTTAGGAGCCAGTTATGTGGGAACGAGTCGTAAGCTTTTTGGTAGTCGATATGGTATTGGTAGATGACTGAATCTGTTATTAGCTGTTCTTTGCAGCTTTCGGAACCCAACCTACCACCTTTCTGCTCCTCTGCTAATATATTTTTTGTATGATATATTCAACATATAATTTTGTTTAACGTGTCAAGGTAACAGGGCTGAATTTTTTTTTATCTAAGATATTTTCGGATTTTGGTTTCAGACGTATTCTATCTTCAGTTAAATATTCAGGTACAATATTTCTTCATAATTGTTTAGCAGTTTATTTATGGATTCTGTTAGTTATTTTTAATTTCGTGTAGAGAGAGAGCAGATATTTGCACCAGAAATTTTGTATTCCGTCTGGAACGGTGACTGTCCAGTTGTATGTATTATTTATTACTGTCTCGGTGTCTTATTTATTTATTATCGGGCCTTCCATGGTATCATTCACTCTTTCAGACTTCTTCTGTATCCAGCTTGCATTGTTATTATATTATTCTGGTGTTGACCATAGATTTTTGACCAGAAGGTTTTTATTGTTTCTATGTTTGATGCCCCTGTTGTTTATATTTGAGGTTGTAATGTGTTACAAAATGATTTTTGATTTAAGATGAACACTCTATTTTGATTGAAACGTTATTGTTACACTTCCCCCAATTTTCGGGATTTCATTTTCATGTCAGACTCTCCCTTGCTTATTACTATACAAAGGAAATCTTTTCTTCGTGTTGGTTTGGAAATGTAGGTTAACACTTAGTTCAAAATTTTGCTCGAAGATATTTTGTAGACATAATATAGTTGTTTGAAGTATAAATTTGAAACTTTACCAAATTAAAAAAAAAATGTTTTTCTGTTTTTGCAGATAGCACCAATTTAATTTAGTATCATTAAAGTTCTTACATTTCTGATTGGAGAATCTAAATAGTTGAGATTGTTGTAGTAATATTCGTGACATACAGGGGGTTTCTACCATAGACCGTCCTTTAGAAATATATGGAGAACGAATAATGCTAAAAGTCTGAAAATTTGGATTTGAATATTGTAGGAAGGGAACTAAAAGATAATTAAATATATTTTCAATAAGCTGGCGCTTCCGGTTATACAGGAAGTTGACAGCTTTGTTAATTTAAATGGAATGACCCAAATTTTAATTTTTTTCCATCTGAATTCAATTTTCAACAACTTGAAATACGTTTGCCAGGCGTAAGCTTAATCGTTTTAGAGATATTGATTTTTCTCGCTAAAATTATATAACCGCAGCAACATTTTGAAAAATCGAATTTTCATGATTAGACTTATGCCACAATGTTCATACTTCGTTTACCATTAGTTGAGACATCGGACTTTTCAAAAATACACCCGGCGGGGTATTTTTGCATACATTCTTTACAAAATTGAATTTTGAAATAAGAAAATCTTAAATGACAAATTTTTTTTTTTTTTAATGGCGCTTACCAAATATTTTTATCTTGTCGAATGTAGAATTACAATCCTCGTTAAACGGTATTCGATTTCCCTATACTTAAAATGTATCCTTTTCCGATTATTTGAGGTTTTTCGAGCTTTGGATGCAAAAGCGATCCTTTGACAATACATTCGTTTGTTGTAAATTGGGTTGCATACAAATTAGTTATCAATTTTGACGTTAATGTAACTTAGGTTGGTTGATTTCATATATAGGGTGAAAAATTAATGCAGGTATCATATGGAAATCGAGTTATCAAGATATTTCACATGTTTAGCTCTTGACAACGTTGACAAGTCCTTACTGTGGTCTAAAATGACAACTAATAATCACTCCAATGTTTATATTTTGAATTTATTTATTATTCATGGTCAATTCCAACAAATAGTAAGTAGAACATGCAACATCCGAATGAAATGAAATATGAATTATCCGAATTTGCAACCGCTAACAGAACAAAATTCAGAACGTTACAATCCAATTCTATTAGTTATGGGAAAACAATTGGAGCAATACGAAAAGCTAAACCAGTAACGAAATTTCATCCTTTCAAATTTTCATGACCTCCAGCGATGGTTCTAGCCCATCTATAAGAGGAACAAAATTTTTTTGGAAAAACATTTTTTGAACGGAGGAAGCGACATTTTCTAGAGAGGGGATTTTTAATGGTCGAAATCTTGACTTCTAGGCACACCAAAGTCCTCATGTGACGCGCGACAGGAACTTTCAAAATAAATTTAGTTTCAACGTATTTTGTTTGTTGTACAACAACCAATTTCGGTACTTTATTTACGATGACATTTTAAATAGGGCAAGATATTTGGAAATCCTAAGAAC
>JAWQRJ010005616.1:0-10118 GCA_033557515.1 Diorygopyx duplodentatus | reverse complement strand
TATTGCTGAACCAGTGGCGTAATTCTAATCTGCGACAACAATCTTCTGGTTTTAATTGCTGTACAAGCACTGGTTTATAAGGGTGGTATTTATTAATTTGCAAATACCTGTGTACTGACGACTTCGGTAAAATTTTTCAATATTAGTATAACGCATTGTATTATCACTAATCACAATTACAGATAGCAACAAACTTACAAATAAACGACAGTTCTTCTATGCGTTCGCTGCTGTCAATTGTTATATGTATTAAGTCAAGGCCTACCAGGTGAAAAACAAAATGTTCGTTTAAAAAGAAAAATCCATAATAAATGTTGCACTATGGTACATCATTGTAAAGGGGGCAAAACGCAGATTTCTGCGTTTGTAAGAAATCCAATTTGATAAAAGACCTAAACTAAAAGACCAAGAAAAAAACTATTTACGCCATGATGTTCTCCTTAAAAAGTTGCCTGTATAATGTGCAAGTTCCAAAACAATATCATTCGTTCCATTTGATATATTTCAAAAAATCGGTCAATTTCAGTTTTTGCGAAGTTTCTCAAAAACGATCGCAGTTAGCTGTGATTTCTCGGCGGATTTAAATTCAGCAAAAAATTTGCTACAACATTCCCCATTTAATCGACCCTCTAAGTCTTATGGTTTCCGATATGCCAATGGTGAGGATTGAATTTGGGACACACTGCACACTCCCAATGGCAAAAAAAAATTTTTGGGTGGGCATATTAGAAAACCTAAATCAGATGTTAGAAACCATAATTGAACCTTTTATTATCCAATCCACTGCCCAGCAAATATAGTATTTATTTTTCCCAAAGTCCAAAATTGCAGAAGTCACCTCATAGAGATTGAGGGCATGTACCAGTAACTATGAAAATTCTCCTATTTAGAACAGAATTTGGCAGTATCATTGTATGCTAACCGTTTCCGAAGATTCAACATTCTTCATGAACTTCTGATGTTCTCGAGCTGTGCAGGCAGCTCACACTCAGCCTGTTTAGTTTTATTGCTTTCCATGTCCATTCTTCCAATGTTGCGATAAATATTCATTCTTGGGCTGCATACCTTAATCTCTCCTTACCTTCTTTCTTACTTACGTGCTTGCGTGCAATGAATAACAGTCCTATCGGAGCTATTGATGCAATGTTTATTCATTTTATTACATTTTCATGAGGAAAGAGGGGCGAACTTCAATGTCCTAAGAATACTGCGGCGAAACAAATGAAAGTAGGAGTGTTGGGGCACATCTCAGATATAATCTGCTCCGAAGCTTTGGAAATGTCCAAAGACAGAATGTTGTCTATGACTTTCAAAGTTGTCCATAAAGTTTATGGAAACCTCTGTAGTGGTGCACTGACGGTTCCCAAGAGGAGGGCTGTTTGCTGTTGAGAGGAATTGGGATAAAGACATCTACTTTTAATTTAGTGAAGGCTCCAGACACAATTCCTACTATTTGTGTGTGCCGGAATGTGTACGCAGGAAGCTATGCTAAAGACGACATGAAAAGCTCATATGAAAGGTAAAATAGGTATTTTGCAAAGAATATCCTAAACATCTGGTTGCTAACAAGAAAGCTATCGTATTGTGGACGGTAGGCCATGAAGGAATCCAAGATCATTAAATTGCCAACAGTCTCGCAAAAGAGGGGTAAGCTTCTCTTTGGATCTAAGGGTGTCTCTGGTATCACAAAGGGTCCCACCAAGGGAACTGTGCAACAGTTGGAGACAAAACCAAATACAAAAAGTATCTTCAACTGTAGAATTAGATAATAGATACATTTTGAGCATTACCGCCGTGTCGCGAGATGCCATTTCAAAAACATGGGATAGATGCAAAACGACAACTACAGATAGCAGTGAAAAATAAAGCTGAAATCATATCCGAGGGTTTTCACTCTTATTTTCTGGATTTTTCATAGGTGAACAAAATGTTCAATTGAATGAAATATTAAATTTATTAATGTTATTATTAGTCGTTATGTTTCAATTTCTTCCTGTAACGGATTTTGTTAGTCTACTTACGGAGTACTTCAGAGATACTATTAGTTTCTTTCCTATTATTTTAGGTGCCGCTATTACTTTATTTAACAACATTTCCGAGAAAATATATTCCCTCACTTGTAAAGAAAACACAGCTTATCTTTTAGTATTGGTATATCGATACCTATATTCTGGATTCAAATGCCATTTAGTCGATTTTGCTGACTATACCTCCAAGGAATAAAAAATCAGAAGCATGAAAGTTATCCCTTTATTGCTTTGCCTTTACCAACTAATGAATAACAATAAAACTACTAAACTATTAAGCGCAAACTATAAAAAACGAAGTATTATATGATCTAATAAATGTTTAAATTTCTCACATATATCGCGCACAAATACTAGCAAATGAATTCACAGATCATTTGTTCCGTTATTCTCTTCGTATCCCGTTAAACAAGTAGTTCGTCTGGCAACATTGCTTACTTCAGGGAAATGCCATCATAACAAACATAGTCAGTATGTGGCGATATCTAGTGAATATTTGGAGCGCTCTCAGTTTCACCAACTAGGTAAGTACATAAACAAAAGTTTTACTTAATTGTGCCATAAAGGAACCTCGTACAGATTGTTTAGACCAGTTTATCAAGTAGGCCGCACACAAGAAAATTCTGGACGTAATTTCTGTACGAAGTTTTACTGCATAATTTAAGAAAACAAAATAACCGAGTTTTTCACTGTGTATTTTATTTCATTTACTGGTTTACATTTCCCAAAACAATAGTATTTTAAAAAATGTATTACAAAAAATCTTAAGTAGAACGCATACGCGGACTGTTACAAAATTGTACGGTGCCCAACATATCGATCTCAAGTAAACATTAACATTGAATACAACGTCAATATTCTAAGCATATAACACTGAGGAACAAGAAAAGTGGGGCACCAAAAGTTTAGCGCGTCTTAAATGGCAATTTTCTTAAATCTTTTCAAGTTAATGTGCACAATTTCTAGAACGTATTTTGATTATCATCTCTAATGGCGATCAGCTACCCTTCGAGGCGTTGTATAGAATAGCAACAATATTTTTATGAATTTCTTATTTTGAAGTTTTATCTTAGAGAATTTTGTTGGCCAGATGGTTGTCCCATAAAACTGACGCTGCATTTCCAAATTGTTAGCTGGCTTCTATTTTGTATTTGTAACTCAATTTTTATCGCTTTCCCAGTTCTGTACTATTTAGGATAGTTATGAACTTTAGGCAGCTGGTTCGACTTATAAGATATTTCGACTTATAAATTGCGCGTGCTTTAACCCAACCCAACCCAATTTTAGATGCTTCACTTTTTTTGCTCCTGAGTTAATTTTAATACATTTTGATAACATACCGAAATAACATTTACTCCAGGCACATTCTATTTCATAACAATCAATATCTTTAAGATAATAATACGTACACATTATATAAAATACAGCAAATCTTTTTACAGGATATCAAAACTTGTGTTTTCATATTTGTTTTAATATTGCACAAGTGTTGATGAGCTTATTGATATCGTAAAAAGAGATTTGGATTACTGTACTTGTAAACTCGTATATGTAGAATAAAATAAGCGTAAGTTCGTCTTAACATCTAGCAGAAATACATGCAAATGTGAAAAGAAAATTCTAAAACCAACGTCGGCTACTTTTTAATGTGACACAGCAATAATATACAGTTAAGTACAAACAACCTTGAGAGTTGTAAACGTGGGTGCTGACATACAGTTTTACACACATGCATCTTAATTCCGTGCATTGACTGAGCTTGTGCATTGATCACAAAACAGTTTTGATAAAACCTATTTTATACACATAGTATATAACGGTAAAATAGTGGGTTTTTGATATTAGAGTATAGTTATAGTAAAGTTACAATAGTAACAGTATAATTAAATTAAAGAATACAATTCTAGAATACTGATCTTTGGTTAAGCTAGTATTCGTACCTTTCAAGTTCTTTATTGTCTTACCTACTGAATGCCTTATCTATATAATGTGAAATAAAACTTTAGCGTTAATTTTCTGGGAAATATAAGAAAAAATAAGCTAAAGGTTTTGATTTTCGCCTGGAAAAGCTGATTAAACATTAACTTGGATTTCCTGCAGCAATAATTTTATGTTTCCACATCATGCAAATGATGTGGAAATTTTATATACAAAGTGACAAAAACAGTTAGGCTCGTATTCATAAATCGTTCTCAAGGCTAAACTCGTACTTGAGAAAAATTTGGCTGCTGAAACAAACGCAGACAGCTTGTTCTCAAGCACAAATGTAGCATTGTGAACGATTTATGTGCAACAATAGTCTTCAAGCAGTTGTAATTGAATTGAATCTAATTCTGTGCTTGAAATTCGGTTTCAGATGCGAACCTAACTGAAGAAGGCTGAGTACAAAAAGTATTTTATACGGTTTGAGCATTCCTACAGCTCAGTATTCCGAATTATATTTTTAAAAAACTCGTATCCTGATCACCGATCGCCCCTATTATTTAAAACCCAAAAGACTCCATCAGATAAAAAAATGTACACGAGAGTTCTCCAAAGTGATGATCATGAGGGGCATTCCGGAATCTTCTGTGACATAACATATCCATAAATCCAGAACAATGTGTATGTAAGATTTTTATGTTAAGGCGGTTCCGAGAACCACCACCGATTATAATAAAGAATCAATCGATGAATTGGAATAACACTGACGTAACTGTCAAGCAACTGAAAATCGTAGATAAATATAAAGTAAAAAAAGTACTATGAACAGGATCAAGTAACACAAAACAAGGTGCTTTGTTTTCAACTAGCAGTGCCACAATGAATAAATTCCACGAACAAACTCAACGGAATGAAGAACTACAAGCACATGAATTGGGAAAAAGTTTCCCCCAAGACATTTTTTGTGTAGATATTTATTTGGGGAATAGATATTTGAGGAATTAGAATTGACGAACTAGATGTTCTCGTTGTACTGCACATTCAGGATGGCCGTTCCTTCACGGTTTTAATAGGTAACTCTTAATAGAAAAATATATCTTGAGCCTTATAAAGCACAATTTATATTCGAAAATTGCATATATAAAAAGTAGATTAATCGAGTTGACGAACAAAATTCTTATTTTTTTTGCGTTTCCCAGAAAATCTCCGCCATACACAAACGAATTTTGCATCGCATTGCAGTTACTACTGTTACTCGTTTAAATTAGAAATGGGTACGTACAAAATGGAATTTATTCTTTGCTGGTTACATATTTTACTCAATAAAGCAGTGTTAGTACTGTACAGTATGAGAATTTTAAGTTACCAATTATTTTGATTTCTATTATTTAATTTGATTTATTTCAATCGGGACTGTTTTATTCTAAAAGTTTACTTATAATAAATAGGTTATAGGGACGGCATTAAGCATGGTCCTTGTTGTAATAAAGAATCTGACAGGAGTAATCTATAACTGTAACATGTTAATGGTTTAAACTTACTTTTAATCTCTCCCTTTTACAGTAACTTTTTCCGTCATATTCTTTATTTTCCTAAGCGTCAGACGTAAAAAAAATATCGCGTAATAATTTTGGTTCGTTACTTTTAGTTTGATATATGTTTTTCTTTGATTATAACTTGTTAAGTCAACTTTTAGATATATTTTTCCAATTTTAGAATGCATACCACATTTTTTGTGGTAAGTGTATTTATACAAACACTTGCGATTCAGTCCGAAATACCCTGTCATTAATATATAAACGCTATTTATAATCGTATATTTTATTTTTTCTGCGTTATTTTAATTTATAGTGATCAAAATTGAATGGAGAATCTATTTGATGTTAATTAATATTTAGCAAAAAATCTATAGAATTTATATTATTTTAATTGTTTTTTGGTACTCGTTTTATGCTCAAGCAATTAGTAACAAACACATTACTTACGATACAACTTTTACATATTAATTTGTAATCATAACGTCGCTGCTACATGATTAACCTTCCTCTATATAAACTGTTTAATTATGCAATTCTAAATACAGGAATTATAATGAGCATATTTACACTAGCGTTGGATGTATTAATAAACGCTAAAACAACTAAAGTTTTGATGGGTGTTCTAGAAATTTCAAGGAAGTACATCTTTAATAGGTTACAACACAAGGAAAATTGCAGTAGATTTCTTCTTTTGTGACATGAGAAAAGATTATTATACCGTTTTTAATGTATTGCCTGTTTATATTTATTTTTTGATACATGTTTCCACTACCGTCGAAAAGTCTAATGAGATATGTTTGTTTACCAGTCGACTGTTGTTTTTACCGTCAAAAACAGGTAACGGTAATAGTGGTCGATATTACAAACACACATGCAATGTTATCAGCTGAAGGTACGTTACGTATGAACTGAATAATTTTGTTAATTAACGTGACGGGGAAAAGCACAAAAGGAAAAAATAAATCCATTCGCGGCCAACCAAATTTGATCCAGGCGTCCTCATTATCTGAACAAAATCCCAACTCTCCAAACTACACTTTTTTTTTCATGAATAGCGTTCTTTCTAATAGCGCAGAATTGAATTTTAAAGCTGGTTTTTTTGGAGAAAAATTTCAACATTATTTTTCACCCACAAGAAAATAATCATGTTGATATGAATTTCATTTTATATTTGCATTTTAAATTTATTATTTAATATATTCCTTGTTGGAGCAACGATGTGCGCAGAAATTCATTTTTTTGTTTATTCTGCTCTCTTATTACATGTGGACTAATATTTCGCGGGCGGCTTGAACTCTCTTGACAGTTATATTAGAATACAATATTTCAAATAACAGTTTCATAGTAGCCACGCTTTAATAATCGCAATTTAAAATTAATTACTGTGTTCGTTACCTATCTTCAGTAGAAAATTTAGGTTACAAAAGGTTAGGAAAGTGGCAAACGTTACTCTTTGCGGCAGAATTTCACAGAAATCTCAATGAATACGGTAAAGTTATTGCGAATGATTTTAAACAAACTTGAACAATATGTAATATCTGGTTCATCTCTAACTCGCCTACTATAAATTACTCATTAACTAACTCATAATGTAACAAGGGAACGGTTTTGTTGAACACACTCAGTTTCAAAAATTTTTCTTTCAGTCGCACATTCACAATGAAGGAAAGCGTTGTGATCGTCCTTATTTTATGATAGCATCTTCGTGTACTTTGTTGTTAATTTGAAATGAATTATTATCTTGGTTTTGTTTTGTAATTTTTCATTCGTCTTTTTCTTGGTGGTTGCTATTGTAGTTTCCGTATTCGTTCTAAAATCTGGAAGAAGTCATAAAGTCATCAAGACATGAAATGTATCCACAAGAAAATTTGATTGAAATTTAGGTGTGTTCACCAAAACGGTGTCTATGAGTTTCTATAAATGCTGCAATTGTTAGCTAGTGGCACAGAAATCAATAAAACACAATATTCTATATAAGAAACAATATTCTATGGCACTAGAGCACAAATGATCTAGTGAGATAGAATATTGTTTCTTTTACAATTTTCATTTACGATCCAAGAGTTCAGAAAACTTCGAAATTTTTGAGTGCACAGTAAGGTGGTTCTTATTTTGGGTAGTTTTAACTCATCAAATTTGACACTTTTTCAGTTTTTATGATACTTTTAATGATTTCAAAAATTAAAACTTATTGTATATTTGTAGTAATTCCACAAATATTAGGAAAACTTTGATTGAATTTTAATCCATTAACTCGATTTTAAAGTTTACATTTTGTCTGGGGTAGTATTTAAGTTAAATTACGACAACAGGATATTTTTAAAGTTGTTATTTATGATTCCAAAATCAAAATTGTATATTTACACAATGACGGATTCAATATGGCAGACTAAGCATGAAAAAAAGTGAAAAAATGTTTTACGGATCTGGCGACAATAATGAAAACATAAAAATGGTGGGTCCAATATGATGGACGAGAACTTAAAAGTAGGCATATTAGCTGGAAATGGAAATGTAGACGTGTCGGGTCGGTTATCTGAACCTCAGATTAAAAACAATCTTGCATTTTTTTGTGAATATACATTTAAAATAAAGCACGTATACCATTTTCGATTAGTATAGACTCCATTATCGCTAAGAAATGTGAATAAACATAAATACCTTCAGTAAATGCTTTAATATATTTTACTTACTTACTTAGTAAGGTAAGGTAGAAGAGGAATCCATCCTCTTCTACCTTTATGGTGTCGAGGGATATATTTTAATAAAAATAAATAAAATGCGATAAAATTATTTATAACACCGCTGCATTTAGAAAGAGCAAACTATCTATGATTATAAATATGTAACCCTGAATGTCTATAACAATATCTTACCGTCTAGAATATTAAGTTTATCAGAAATATGATATTTTCTGTGCTTACACATTACGGAAATGCCTTTGGTCGCATCACCTTTGCTCACACGTCAATGCAATGTTAAAAGTTAAAAAATAAAATTAAAAATAATATTTAATTACGTATTTTTAATGATTCCCTTCTAACCATTTCTCGATTATAACTTGGAAACTGTTCTAGTTGGATCGGTTTTGCTATCAATTTTCCGATTAATCCATTAAAGTGTGCACATAGATCTTGTCGCAAGTGCCCAGTAAAGCTATAATTTCTCATGGATACTTTATAGCCTTGTCTTCACTCCATTAAATGAAAACGAGGAGAGCGCTACCTGTATTAAGTTATGATGTATGAAATATACGTTCAAATTTGAAATAATTCTCAAGATAAGTCTAGAAATTTCGAGGCAGTTCGTTACCTTTATTATACAGCCGGTCTACTCAATACGCGAATATATTTTATAGATTCAAAATAAGTTATTTTTGAATGTTCCATCTTGCAAATGTGGTGAAATAGAATGAAAGAGTTTTAACCTTTTTTTATTTGCTTGATTTATTTATGTATTATCTTAGCACATTAAATAAATAAAACAAATAAAAGAAGTTTAAAGCTCTTTCATTCAAAAGAAGTGGGTTTAAAAACAATTTTTAACCATACAATCTTGAAAAATATGTCATATGGAATACTGGGTTCCTCTTTCTAAATATTAGTTCTAAATATTTTATTAACAGAATTTAGTGAATGTGGTAAATTCTCATTAAAAAATTTCTGGTTGTCGTTTCCTTCTTGGTCGATGTGTACTTCTAGTAAGCATTCCCGAAAAAGAATACTAAGGGTGAGATGTCCGCATCAATATCACTTTTAAAAATAAGCTTCTATTAAGCTTATTTCTGAAAGTGATATTGATGCTAAGCCTATTATTATTCTACGTAATGTGAAATACGGACTACTGATTGCAATAAAAGCAATAATTGAGATCTAGTAGTAAAACTACTCGTTAACCAGTGCCATTAATTCCTTTAATTTTGATTAATGTTAATTAGTGCCATTCATTAATTTTAATTTGTTCTTTTGAACACTAGCTTTTGATACCAAGTTTTAATAACGCCAATTTAATGAAAGAAATATGCCTACGTTGTCTACGTTTTGAGCATTGGTCTTTTTGAACTTTTAATTTTATTATGGTCACCATTTTGGATTTGTTCATCAATTAAAAATTGACGTAATTCAATTTATTCTGATTAGATAGGTGATAAAAGTATAGCCTTCTCTATCTGACGGTAGAAAAATCCAACACGGCGACTTCAATAAAAACAAAAGACACCTCAATTCACTCATCCGTTCGATTGGACGTTATCAAAACGATAAAATTTTCATTACACGTTTCGTTAAATTGGTATTAATAGCACGGAAGATATTATTATCTTTTTAATTACATTTTTTATGATCTTCTTGATGGAAATTGCAGAGCATAAATTAGCTCACTTTTTGTCCAATTTAACCAATCTCTGGAGACCTCCTACACTATTGATTATGTCGTATCAATAGAAAAACATTTATAACAAAAATTGTTTAGCTCTGCGTACTTCTAACCTATCTAGAGTTATTTTCGACTTAGCATATGCAGTTATCTGTCCTTCCTTAACCATTGTATGAACGGCATTCATCAGTCCACAGAGAGTTTCTTAACTGTCATTCATTGAACAATTTCGATATTCTCTAAAAGTCGTATTTCA
>JAWQRJ010005615.1:0-10118 GCA_033557515.1 Diorygopyx duplodentatus | reverse complement strand
GGCCGATTCTAATGAATTAAATTTTTGCTCGAACCATAAACCCCTAATACCTTTATTATGCGGCGCCGTTGCCTTTTTGTGATTGCGCACATTTCTGGCGTTCGTATGTAAATGGAAGAAAATGCGTTTGTACTAATGCATTTTCCGATGCATTAGTACAAACGCAATATGGCTATGTATAATTATCAACTGACAGATTTGTCACTGATATGAATTAATGACATTACATGAATGACGTTTTTTTTTAATTGGTAGGCTTCTGCGGACACAAATTTTGCTTATAATAATAAGTGTTAAACTGAAGATTATACTGATATCTTTAGTCCATTCTTAGTGGTCTTACAGTGTCTTAGTGATCTTTACATTAAAACATTAAGTATCTGCTTCGACGTAAATGGATATACGGGGGCTGGAATTAATAGTGGCAACTATGTATGTATAAACGATACAGACGAGGTACAAGGGTGAAAGTTTCATAACCCTTCAATGTAGTCGTCAGCGTGGTGAACAACCCGTCCCGGTTCATAGTTCTGCAAGCCGCAAGATGCCTGTTCTGCGCCTGTTCTGTTGATTCGTCGAATGAAGCACTCTACATCCAATAACAAGGAGCGGTTCCTTCATCTTGAGGATAAGATCAAAGTCACAGAGATTTAAGTGCGGGGAATATGGTAGATGGTAAAGCACTTCCCAGCCCCAGCGAGCAAACACATCAGCCACAGCTTGCGCTACTTGCGCCGGACCATTGTCATCATGCAAGATGGTGGGTGGGTTCTGCAGAAAGCGTCGCCGCTTCTTCCTCAACGTTCGTCGCCAATTGTTTTCCATAAACGAACAGTAACACTGCGCATTGACGGTCTGCTGTGAAGGCATCGTATGCTTGACAATAACACCATCACATTCGTACATAAGAATTACAGCTTTCACATTGCTTCAGGTCTGACGAACGAGTGATTTCCGTGGAGACCCATAATGACGCCATTCTTTTGATTGGCGTTTCATTTTTGGCTCATACGACTTCGCCCATGGCACATCCAACGTAATGATGCGGCGTGAAGCGTTTTCTTCGCGCTCATGGTGCTCCAAATGGGCGCGCGTCGTATCGTTGCCATTTTAAGCATTTCAGTCAGCTCGTCCGGAACCCAACGTGACGTAATCTTTCGTATCCCTAAGCGCTGTCTGAGAATATGGAGGACACTCGTATGCGCTTATCCTGTCTGCACGGCTAACTCACGAATCGATTCGCCGGTGTGGTTAACCTTTATAATGGTCATCCCCAATCCCCACGTATTTACGAAGGAAGGCTATACCAAGTTGTTCCCAGCATACAGTTGAACACATCTGGGAGTGGTTAAAAAAAATTAAATTAATAGAGACTTCTTCAATATTAGTATATTGTACATACTAACCAAAATATCATTGCAGTATTTAATTGAATATTGCTCTGCACAATGTCCTCCTTAATCCAGTTATTCTTAGAACGCTACTTTTCCTTCAGCAAGTTTTTGAATTCGTTTTTAAAAACACAAGTGCTAAGGGGAAAGCTTAGCTGGCGCAGTCAGTAGGATTCGAGGATTCAAGGATCAATGATTCAAGGATTCAAAGAATCGCCGACGCGAAGAAACAAGAAGAAACCAAGAAACAGAGCACAACCACCACCAGCAACCACTAACATTGTCTCAGGTGAAGAAGGATGGCAGAAGAACCCAGGAAACAACCTACCAACCATGAAAACAGTAGCGATTCTTTTACTACTGTACCTCATTGGAGGATACAGGTTAGAGATTACGAAGATTGAATACCCAATTAGATTACTACCGGTCAGGTGTACTACCAATCAGATTAAGAATAGTTCACAACAGCAAGCTAAATTTTGAGATAATAACTCAAATAGATTTAAGTTTTATATTGCAGCTATACGTATTATAAATATAAGTAAACTTATATGCTTTTTATTAATGATATAAGTATTGAAGGAATAAGCCTGTTAATGGAATGAAATGATGAAATAAGTTATAAAATATAGGCTTTAAATTTAAAATTCAGAAAAGAAAGGGGATTAATAAATGTATTGGGAAGCGCAATTAAATTTGTTACAGGTAATTTAGATCATGGGGGTGTGGAACATTATGATCAAATTTTATCGCAATTAAGCAAATCACAAAATTATATTCATCAATAATCAATAATCATAATCAATAACCATGATTAAATATCTGAAGGAAACAAATGATAAAATAAGTTTTTATTTCTTATAAATGACTGCAGCAATAAATGAATTACATGAAAAATGCTACTTAAATTCAAGAAAAGATAAACGCAAATATTATACTTACAGGAATTTAATAATAAATTAAGTAATATAATTCAGATAATTGATGTGGAAAAACGAAATATTTTGCATTCACTACTGATATTACCAGAACAATTAACCAAATCACATTAATCAATAATTTATACGCGCAAATTGAACCAACATCTCGTTTTATTGCTGCAAATGATGAAAGATACATCCTTATGAATTATATTTGTCAAATTTTAAGACAAAATCAATTTCTTAGATCAAATTAATCATTATAATAAAAGTACCTAATTGTGAACTGAAAGTTGTAACTCATGGTAACGTAAGACATTGTACTTTTTACGAAATAAATATCGATTCCTATAAAATAATAGAGTATCCTGGGGTAACTATTATAATAATTGTAGTAAAGAAACAAATGGAAATAAAGAAAATTTGTGAAAAATTGGCAAGAACCATATTGTTAAATGGAATTTATCAAATTGTAAATAAAAATAAATGTAACTACCAGATTAACGGCACTGTAAAACAAAATTATTTTAAAATAAATAATAAATCGCGTAATTTTGTAACGCGAATAAAGATTACTAATATAACTATCGAAAGACAACCCGAAATTGTGTTACAGAGTGTAACAACAATTGTGGATAGGAAAATATCCAATTTCGAATTAAATTTTAAGAAAAACTTTGTAATAAATTTTATTATAATAGTAATTTAAATTATAATTGCGTACTTGGTTGTAAAACGTTGCGATATTATAAATAAGTTACCTCAGAAGTCGCATCTAGCGGGGGAAGAATTACATGCCCGCACACATAAGGGCGTATGCAGATCAATGGGAAAACTACTGAGAATAACGCCAGCAGAAGATAATTAATTGTATAAAAGTGTATTAAGAGATTGTAAGAGATTGCACAATGTCACTTTAATCCAGTTATTTTAAGAACGTCACTCTGTACGTTTGTTTTCCGCAACAAAAACAAATAAAGTTATTTTTCCTTCAGCGAGTTTTTGAATGAGTTTTTAAAAACACAAGTGCTAAGGGGAAAAGCGATGTTAGTTAAATACAAGAAAAATCTTTAATATTGCTAACCCTTTTACAATTAATTTCAACAAATTTGTTTTGGAATTAAAAGTGTTTCTCTAAACACTGCCTAACAGTTTTTTAAATGAAATACTTTGTATATTAAAGTATTTTTTAATTCCCCGTCGAATTTTTGATCGATTTTATTAAACATATATTTGCCCAAAGTCGCACTGTTTAGAGAAGGTTAGGAGTTAGATGAGAGAAAGTCGTAGGAGTGAGTCACACTAGTTGATTTATCATTTGTTCTTTTAATCTTCCGTTGGCTTCACTGTTATCTGTAAATCTTTGCCTCATCTCTTCTCGTATGCCTTATAAGATCTTAGTTAATTCTTCTATCTCCCCCTTTTCCTTCTTGTCTTTTCTCTCTTTCTAATTCTGTTGTTTTGGCTTATTCTATGTAATCTCGATGCAGTTTATGGTCGATTGGCCCTAAGGTCAATCAAGGCATACCGAACCCTAAACTCGAAGCTCGTGTTTTTCTTCCTAATTTAAGTTAAAGATTTTTTTTGTAATTATTCGCTGATATTTTCTTTTTTTCAACCTGTGGAGTATCTATCGTATTACATTTCCATTCCTTGTCACCTATGTAGACAATCATTTAAGTGAAGTGAATTTTGAACAATCTTCGTGAAAGAAAAGAGACTACGCGGACGACAACTAAAGAGCTCAGTACGATTCTTGATATAACCGAATGTCGATAGTTGTCGATATCGATCGTGAACTACTTCCGTCTATAAGGTGTAGCTTAATAATAAGTATGTAACAGTTTAATAATTAGTATGTAGTACTAATTTTTGAGGTGTGTTCGTGGCAATTCCTCGACCTAAATGCAGATCTTTGAGCTACAATTTTACTGGATGAACTACACTACTAATTTGGTTTTATAATGAAATTCAGTGCCGAAAATTACCGACTACCTAAAGTTCACACAACATTAATTTGGCTCCACGTATTTATTTACGTTCCGCATTGCAAATCTATAAATCGACGCCCAAAAAATTTGCTTGCATAAACACCGAAAAGTGCGTGCCCATTATTTGTAGATAATTAAAAACGATTTACTGTCCAGTGAAATGCATCCGAAAAATGAAATGGGGCCCGCGCCGTGCTGGGCCCACTAGATTTCGGCAAATATTAGCGCCGCGCAATTAATTCAAGAGACAGTAATTAAAAATAAACACCGAGCGCCGCCGAACTCGCGTCCGCTAATCGATGGGTGACGCTGGAATCATTCACTCACGCAATTTATTTCCGGGAACCCGTAAATATTTACCTTCCATACCGCAATTTGAAAAAATGGCTAGCTATTTTTTGACGGAAAGCTTTGATGTTCTGTTTTCCGAAAGGACATATCAGAGGCAGTGCAAAATATTGTTCTTTGACATCACAAGAAATAAATGTAGTTCGTCAGCTTGCAGACAATTGACTGCGCCGCAGAAGTGAGTTGTGTTTGCACGAAATTGGCGTAGTCACACCGAATTTACGTCGCAATTAGGGACCCGATGGTGCCCGGAACGTGTAATGTATGTGTTTTAATATGGACGAGGAGATGGGACGTAATTGCCGTTTGGCCCTCTGCTGCTCGCCATACAATTTTTTTTGGTGCATTTAGCATACCATCTGCCATATTAGAGGATAATTGAATTTTGGAAAAATAGACGTTTAGTAAATTGGAAAAGAGAAAGGATTAATGAACATTTCGTTAACATATTTAATGAAACAAAATAAATTAAATCGTAGCTGGAAAATTAAACTTTCAGGTAGAAACAATGTAGATATTAAAGCAGAAAATAAAGAAATGAAGGAAGAACCAAGAGAAATGAAAAATTGATCATAAATAATCAATAAGATCATGTTTACATTAGGTATTTTTTCAAAAGTGTTCGTTCTTTCTAGTGATGTCATCATCAGATCCCATAGCAAATATAAATTATTGTTTATAAAATGTTAGTGGAAAGTACTGTTTTTCAACAATTTGGCGATATCGATTCGACAGCAACCGAATGACAGGCGAATGCCCTACTGAAGTTGCTTCCACTTCACCTGTCACGCGTTGCCAGTTTATGATTGGACGATTAATGCGCTGTCAGTTCGGTCACTTAAAAATAGCTTAAAGAGTGATTTCCGTGATAAAAGTGATCTAATAATTTGTATTGTTGCATCTGACGGGTTCAAGTAACCCTACTGCGCATTGTTTATTGTGTTTTGAACATCCGTGAAGTTGGTTTTGGTGATTTTGTCTGTATTATTACAAATGCAAACAACGATACCAGAGTGGTATTGTTGAACCGGGATGGTTAATACCGCCCTACGTCTGAGTAACTTTCCACCCCAGTGGAAGGGCGCAGACGTGGTCGTCTTACAGAAGCCAGGCCAGTCTGCGACGTTCCCGCAGAACTACAGGCCGATCTACCTCCTGTCGACGCTGGGAAAGCTGCTGGAGGCCGTAATCCTGCGAAGGCTACGAGACCAGGTCGACGAACTGCAACTCCTCCCGGACGAGCAGTTTCCGCGCCGGTCACTCCGCCGACCAGCAGGGTCTGCGTGTAGTGGAATATGTGACGGAAGGCTTCAACAAGAAACACGTCACATGAGTCATCTTTTTGGATGTCGCCAAGGCGTTCGACAAATTTTGGCACTAAGGCTTTTTGTATAAGGTGCTGGAGGCGAACATACACCCAGGACCTGTGAAGCTTATGGCGTCCTTTCTGGGACAACGCAGCTTCCGCGTCAAAGTGGGAAATGTTCGCTTTTCAAACCGACTGCGGATTATAAATTGTAAAAATTTAGTACCGTGAATAAAGAGATTGCAAAAGAAACAGCATTTCGAAGTACACCACCAAAACGAATACCTTGTAATAAATGCACCAGGTACACTACAGAAAATTGCGATACTCCAGCGATCTGCTCCAAATGCAATGAAAATCACCCTGCCATTAAATGCAAAAGTATCGCGCCGCATAGTCATTTAAATGCCCAAGTAGGCCGACTTAACCTATCGAGTACAATTAATAATCCTACTGCTACCGTTGACGCCGCCAACCCAATACACGTGAATTACAAAATAAGACAATTAATAAACAAACAATACCCGGTACCAATTCCTCCTGCGCGGTATGTCCTACGGCAATTCTCTGCTCAGTGGAGAAGGGTAGAGTTCGAAGATAATTTTTTGGCGCCACGAGTTTTCTCAAAACGCAAGACTTACCTAGCTCACACAAAAACTCGAAATGGTGAAGTTCACAAATAAACGGAATTGAAAAAAGAAAAAAATCAACTTGAAGAAATTCACGCGGTAATAAATACCGGTTCTCACAAAAACAAGGTAAGTTGTTTACAACCTCCCGCTAGTTCACGCTTATTCAGAATTCAGAATTAAATACGATAGATTCAACCACTCAGCTGTTTTCCGATGTCCGGGTGGCTTCCGTTGGCTACTGCTTTGGCTTCTGTGCGCCGTCTCGTAACGTCGGCACTCGCTGCTACCGTGACGCACTCCGCGGCCAGGAACTTCTTCGCCTCGTGTCCCCGCTCCAACAGCCGAACAGCTGAGGGTGGTGACCAATGACGTAAACCCCTCTCCAACAATGACCTCCAAACCAAGACGGTCACGCACGTGTATACGAATACGTACAAATACAAAAAAACGTATAGGTATAATGGGCCTGACACAATTAGCGTGATACAATTAGCCTGATACAATTAGCCTGATACAATTATCCTGACACAATTATCCTGACACAATTAGCCTGAAAGAGAACTTAAAATAAACTAGCGAACGTCTAGCAAAAACTCCCTTTTACCTTAAGATGGGAAACGGCTAGCGTGAGTGTGATCAATGCAGCACAAAAAACACTCCGGTCGAACCGCGTGTCTCTTGGACCCTCCAGAAAACCCAAACCTCCTGCTCGAAAATCCAGGAAGATTTGCATAAGAATTCAGAGAACTCCCTCTGGACCAACGCCGCACTGTTGAACCCCAAGAAAAAAAACTATACCAACACCTGACATCTATAAACGAAAACCTATAATCCACGAGACCAACTTAAAAGGTAGGAAAGGAACAAGTAAAGGATCTTGCTTTTAGGAAAGGTAGGTTTGAACATAGGTAGGAAATGGGAAATTGGATTTTTATTTTTAGGACCCACCAGGAAACAAACATGAACGTGTAAGTCAGTCTCTAGAACGCGACCCACCCAACCCGCGTGCAATCTAAGAAGACTAAACTGCACCAACATAAAAATTGAAAATAAAACAAAATCAAAATTGGACGGTAACAAAGCTTAAAATAAGTCATGACTTTATACCATCTGCGCTTTTTCGTGGTTGCCCATGCGCCCCAATAACTTGATTTATCCAGTTATGGACGAGAGAGTAATTTGTTACCAATACTACCACTTCGTAACGTTTGCGTGCAAAATGGATTCAACGAGATCAGTTAATGACGTCACGCTAAGGAGTAAGGGCACAATCCTGTGTATTCTAAAATCCTTGGCCCATTCTCCTCCCCCTTCCATCCAACACGGTTTCCTGCCATTACCGACCGTACCGCGCTCTCCAATACTTCACTTCGACTACCCACAACGGTACCCACAGCTCCTCTCGCAGACCCCTCCGGAACACCGGAGTGCGATCGCGGCATTAGGAGGGGTCAAGGTGCGGTCGCACTTATCCCGTTGGCCCCGGTGACCTTGAAACGGGATTTTTAGGAGCGGGCAGTGCCTGAAACGGTCGGCGCTGGCCGCGGTCGCTCCGATTTCAGCGCGCGCGACCTCCTCAGGACAATAACGATTCCGATGGACGCCCCCGCGACGTCGTAGCGCCGCTCTATCGACGGGAGGCGCGGGGCGCCTCTTTGCTGGTTCGTGCGGCCTGACTTCCTGGTGCGCCCGGCACACTACGGACGAGGTGGTGCACGCTCCACTTTTCGACCGCAGGTGAACGGCAATAAATTAGCGGTCGCAGGAAGTTCCCAGAGTTTGAATCTTGCGCGTGGAATCACGTGGGAAAGAGCGAGCGAGCGAGAGAGAGAGAGGGGGGGGGGTGTATCGGGTAAACGGTCCGAGTTTGTTCATATGGGGCAGGGTGTATGGTAAATAGTTTTAATCTGTCAAAAGACTTCGATAAGTAACTTGATAATATCAAAATTGAGTGGAGGACACTATAAACAAAATAATAGAAATTGCTATCGTTTGCATTGTTTTTTTTTTTCATTCAACAAGAGCTTAATTTCTTCTGATAAAATGACAAACCAATTAAGAACTTGACCGCAACTGAACCATCGAACGTTGTTGTACGTCAAAATCCCTGAATACTGGCACTCAATTTTCTCTAATAATTGTGCAAATTGTCGTTTATTAAGACTTCTTGCGTTTATAAAGTTGATGACTTTTATTACAACTGGCATTGCATTGGAAAATGTTTTTAAACCTTGCTTCGCACATAGAACCTGCTGGTGTATTATACAATGAAAATACAATCAGAGAATGTGTAATATTTTGCTTAAGATACTGTAATAAAATGAATGTTAGATTCCGTAATAAAATCAATGTCTTCCCCCACATATTGGGTGCACCGTATGTTGTTACAGAAACTATTTTCTGTAGGTCAATATCCATTTCTTTAAATGCAATATCAAATTCAATGCAATATCAAATACTTCCCTTTCAACGTTATTAAAGGCCCCGGATCTTGATTTAAATAAATATTTTCGTATTTAAATAAATATTTTGCAATTTTAGAGTATAAATAAACATTTTGTGGTTTGAGAAAAATAAATAAATTCTTTCTCTTCTTTAAAAAAATAAGCACAAAGAAGACGAAAATATAAATGGAAATACAATTTCCCAATAAAATTTTGAGAATCGCTGCCTGGTGTTGCTTCTAATTTAAAAAAAAAATGCAACGATCATTGAAAACTTGGGAAAAAAGAATGTTATTCTCACAAGTGTTTTGGAAGAAATACTAACATTCCACTTGGAGCTTAATGGTTCATTTTTTCTCCGAATTTATCTGGACATGATCCAGATAAATTCGGAGAAAAAATTAACCGAAAATTTGAAGAGGTGTTAAACAAAAATCCAGGCTATAAAATTTACTATGTATCAAAAACAAGGATCCTTCATGAAAAAAAGGAAGAAGAAAATGGAGATTTTGAAGCATTAAACGCTTGAGCCCTTCAGATATTTCAAAAAGACAGACAAAACTTAAATATGCTCCAACTACTTCATGTGAAAAAAAAGCTTCTCCCAATATAACGCTTTGTTTCGAGATAATCGAAGAAGTTTTTCGATCGTATAAAAAAACATTTATATGCAGTGTAAATAAATGATTTTAATATAAACTTAATTAATTATAAATTGTATAATTTGTAGCTTTTTGTGCATTAAAAAACGTTAGTAAATATATTGTGTTTTTAATAAATATTCCATCTTTTTTTGTTAAATATTACATTTAAATATTTGCCAATTTTAATAAATAAAGATCCGGTCCCTAGTTATTAGTTTCATTAGCTCTTCTTTCATTATATTGCCTGATTTATATCGAGCAAATACTTCTAATTGTGTATAACCATTTACATCATTACTCTCATCAAAGCAATTGAATACATTTCTGCATAATTTAAGTCGTTATGTATTTGCGAAAAAATATTTCCTTCTAATTCTATTACTCGATCTTTAATTGTATTGCGACTTATTGGTAATTCATTTATACGGTTTGTAGTCAAGTC
>JAWQRJ010005614.1:0-10120 GCA_033557515.1 Diorygopyx duplodentatus | reverse complement strand
TTGTACATCTAAGCCACCTACCCATAAATATTAAATGGGATTATTCCCCTTCTGATACATAATTTTAAAGATAATTTTATTACAAATAAAATAGTATGTGAAAATTGAAAAAACATCTTGCAAATAAAAAATTATTAATATTAAATAAGAATAGAATAATATAAGTAAAGAAAATAACAATAAAATCGCCTTCACCACGGTGCCTGATTTGCCGAAAAGAAATAAATGAAATTCCAGAGAAGAAGGGGTGTAATATTACCAATCAGTATTTAAGAAAAGTAAATTCAGATATTTGACTTTTTATTAGTATACCGGTTTTAATACACCGAAAAATAAACCCAAACCTATCTATAGAGCTATCACATACCAAGGTGATGTCTGTAACAAAATTAAAAACTTAACTAAAAAGTTCAATATCTCACTAGCATCTCAATAGCAAACCTGCTACCAAATTATTAGATAGAAACGGTGTATACACCCTCACCTGTGCATCATGCAACGCTACCTACATAGGAGAGACGGGCAGAAGAATAGAAATAAAAGTTAAAGAACATCTTACAAGCAATAACTCTAATTTTGGCAGACACATATTTCAACAATCACAATTTCACCTTCGACAACATTTAAATAATTCATCAACTTAATAAAAGTTACTTAATGAAAATTTTCGAAAGCTATGCAATAGATTCATTCAAGATAAACCACCCACAAACACTCTTACTTAACGATCCACTTGAACACAATATCCCACATATTCACCATTCCCTCAGATACCCCTTTCAAAAATAAAAATAATAGGTATAAATTGGACATTTTCAAACTTTATTAAGCACATTAATACTTTATATTTTCTAATAATGGAAGATGGTTCTATAAGCAGCGAAACCAGTAGACTAATAAAAAGTCAATATCTTAATTTATTTTTCTTAAATACTGATTGGTAATATTACACCCCTTCCTCTCTGGAATTTTAAATTAATCAGTAACACAGAAATTTCTATTTCATTACGAAATAAATGAGCCTGAATTTCCGAATTCCTCAAATGCTGAATTGTTACCTGGTATATCTGCTCAATATCTGCTCCGTTATTAGTAACATTTTTAATATATTGCAGAAATAAAAACTCGCAATGATGACTTTTTACGAAGAAAATAAATTATACGGCTGTCAATCCACATATTTAGTTTAAGCAGGCAAATGAAGAAAAATGCATAAATCGGCAGTAACGCTTACAAAAATTTATTTAGGATTAGTCAAACAAGGAAATTATATTGAATTTAATTGCAAATAAGCAAAAAACAAGTCTGATTGCAATGTTACAATGCTTTGAATTGTATGTTCAGTAATGTCTGCAAAGGTACTTTCACTTTTCATTCGTGAGTCTGAACATACACTATAGGAGGTCTACACAAAGATTTTGGTCCTCTGACAAGACTGTATGCCGACCAAATATCTGCCCCTGATGATATTGACTGCTAGTGTCGATATACACACTTTTGGACATAGAATTGTTCAACAAAAACGATAGAGCGTCTTCAGGTGTTTTAGGTCTAATGATAACGGGATGTTCTATTCATTTCCTTATTCTTGCAGATTTTCTGGGCATTTAACTTAATGGAGAATTGAAAACAAGTAGTCATATTTTAAGATTTATCATAAAAAATTACCAAATTTTTTCCAGTTATTTTTTATTATAGAAAACATGAAGCACAAATTGCTTAATATATTTAGGTGATTAAAACGTAATTGTACTATTTACTAAAACTCTGCAAACACTGCTAGAGAAGTACAGTAAACCCAATGACCTTTGACGGTGGCCGTAATTCTTGTAGAAACCCTGATTCATCGAACAGTGCGCAGCAGATTTAATATCGCGTATCATTTCTGCAAATTTAGTTCGGGTCGACTTCACTTGAATAAAATAAAGATAAAATGACATACCACAGTATTTCCCACAGAATTGTAACTTTGCCAGAAATTCAGCGGTTTAGTATCCATTATTATGGCGAGGTGATTTGTACTCACTCAGTGGGAATACTGTTACATAAATCATAACGATGTATAAATGAAAGGAGAAACTGTTTATGGTAATATACCTATTTTCGATAGTAATGGTAACAACAGTAGATTTATGTATTACTGCTAATTTGAATGTATGGTAATAAATGTCTTTCATTACAGGTATTTAATACGTAATATATCTTGCGAATGTTGAAATGGGTACAAAAACCAGCTGGCGTTTTGAGTTATGACGAACTCAACGGAAACTAAGGCGCGCAAATTACGAGCAGAGATTTCAATTTGCTGAAAATATCGAATGTCTGGAGTTCCAAAGAATTAATGGCAAGATTTATCGTTGGGTCATTTTTCAAGACTACTGTATAGATCTATTTATTTTGCTGTACCAATTTTTCCTGCTGTGATTAACGAATTTCACTAACGAATCCTAACACAATTTTTTTTGTTATTATTTAAAACTGTTTAGATAAAATCGGTTTTATATATTCTTTCTTTAATTTTCAAATCTTTTAGTCTTTCCTTTCATTTCAGTACCTCGTACTCATATTTGCTTCAATATTGACTGTCTAACTTAATTAAACATCAATAATTGTAATTTATAATAGTAAAATTATTGCTTGTTAGAAAACTTCATTCTACGATCAGAATGATCCTTTTCCACCTCTTATATTATTTCCATTTTGCAGGGATAAAATTTTTGGAGAGGATTTTTTAGAGATATTTAACAGAAATAATTATGTATTACTAGCCAACGCGAATTAATCCTTACTGTAGGTACCTACTTATTATAAAGTTTTTCCAACAGTTTGAGCCACCAGTTTCTTCGTAATTCTACGGTAAATAACCTGAGCGCTGAGATTTTTTTTACGGAAGGAAGAAACCTTTTTCCAATTAGTGGGCACAAATCCACCCCGCCGCGAATGAGGTTAAATATAATTTACCATTTCCATGAAAAGACTAGAGAAGCCTAGGAAAACATTCCGTAATGAACTGAACTTAATTTTCAATGCTCCACTAAGTAATGGAAATTCTATTGTATAACCAGTTAGTCTTTTAGATGTTGTGTTAATTCCCACATAAAATTGGTTGCGAACTTTATTTCTTTTGGCAGTATGTTAGTATGCACACGATTTTGTCCAATTTATTTTGAGACGAAGCCATTTGTCACAGAAACTGCAGATTTTACAACTAATGCTATGCATATTACTACATTGTAGGCTACGTCTGGGGTGGATTTATTCCCCATAAATTTCAGTGCACGACCCAGAAAACGTAGCCCAGCCATAGATTGCGGATTATGTTAAAATCACCGTTAATAATTACTTTGTTACATATACTAACCCATATAACCAAAGTTCACAGTCTATTTTTTTTAATTTCATGAGAAATGCACTCTTTGTTTTTCAAATCTCACGGCTAAACTGCAGACATTTGTCACACATACGGAAGTAATTTCAATCTAATCTTTACTTCTTTGTTCAATGGTTCTGGTTAGATCAATATAAATAATGCGTTATGTTACGTGCATTATTATATAAGTTGGAGACGGATGGATATCTACATGTCTAGTAATTGCAATTATTGTCATAACAGTGCTTTGTTGTCCCTTAGATGCTATTTGTTTGACAGTTGTCAGCTCACAAATTGTAAACATATCAATTAAGTATCTCATTTCACTACAGCACAAGTTTTCGGCTGCCGTATTGCACATTTTAAAAAACCTTATGTATCGTAGAGAAACTCTAATTATTATTAATAATAAAAACTGATATTTATTATTAGCTAATAAATATCTGTATTAACTAACAGCAGAGAGATGAAGGGATTTAATAACAGCCGATTAAGTTTTATTGTGTAAGGCAAGCAAATATAGGCTTAATTATTTTATTTAAACTTTTTATTAACCCATTACCAGCCTCAAATATCATCAGAAAACTTTATTTTTATCTAAATAGGGCCCTGATAGCTTACTTAGGAGAGATTCATGAATATTTTTGTGATTTTTTTCCAAGATTCCAGAAAATTGATGTCCTATTTTTGGGACGATGGCTAAACGTCGAAAACTGGAAACAAAAGTATTCTTATGCAATCATATTTTTAAAATATTACAATTGACATATTCATAGAAGAAGTGGCGGTAACAACCATGATCTGACTTCGAACAGTGGACTTCACATGGAATAGAGTTGCAAATGAAAAGACGTTTGGCCTCTGGGAGGTGACTGCCAAAGATGTCCTCCTTCTAGATTGCCGAACTGATGATATACCTGCTCGGTTTCTATTTGACAAACCCTATCTGAATGAAACTAGAACGACCACCACTGCTCTAGGCAAAAACATAAAAATCTACATAGACGACTCAAAAAGACAGAGAGGAACTAGAGCTGGAATATTCGCAGTTATCCAAGAATAATCTTGGGCTTATCACGGATCTGCTGACTGGACACTGCGGACTACTGAAGAAGCATTTATTCAGCATGCGACTGGATGCAATCGTCAGTTTATCGAAGTTGTGATCAGGACGAGGAGATGGTAAGACACATCCTGTACGATCGTCCCGCCCTAATTGAACTTGGGATAAAGGTACTTTGGGGAGCGGTGGCCAGGTACAGATGACATTAGAAACACATGCCTTGGCTACCTCCTTTCCTTTGGAAGGGCTTTAGGATGGTGGACGCGACCGAGGTGAGTGTTATGAAAGGATGCACAAGGGGTTCAATGGGGCTTAGATGCTAGGGTCTACGACATAATCTTCCATACATAATAGATATTCATATAAGTTAGCATACGTACCTATAAATTAACGTATCTGTATCGGAAACTTGATGAAAGGTTGCTGGATGGCTAGAGGTGTGAAAATGGGAAGTGGCCCACTTTTACTGGCTTTCTTGGTCAACCAGATTATATCCGGCAGAATTAACTAACTAAACACCTAGTAAACTTGCGACCAACAACATTTACTGTTAGCTATCTACTTAACTATTTACTTTGCTGCTAGCTATCAGCAATCTCTAGTCCTCCAGATTCATATAAGCAAATTGCCTCGTGATTTATGGCAATTTTTCATTAAACACATTAAAGGAAGTTTACAGCAGAGAAAGTAATTTCAAACAGAATGAGTTTTGAAGAAATTTATCACGAAATAACGAACAACAATTGCGCACCGAGTAGCTACTAGATGTAAATTTATATTGATCGCAGGTTATCCTCCAACAAACCAAGCGTAGTTTAGCAGGCGCACCCAATAAAAGGTAGCTACATAAAGTCGAAACAAGCAAAATGAACAATATACAAATTTCACAGAAACGTTCCATCTGTGTAATGCTGCTCTTTTACATTAAGATTATAGGAAATGTGGCCCTTACCATTAAGCAACCACCTTACAATTAAAAAATCATGATACTCGTTATAGGATATATTGTATTTATTACAAAATAAAGGAATAAACATTATCTTACAAAACAGATGTAAGTAGTGTGCGGATGACTAAATTTAAGTATGTAAAAAGAAATTATTTTAAATTATAGATCTATTTTAAAGGAGTTTAGCGAACAAGTTTTATATATTCATCAGTTTAGCATTGTTATGCTACTGTTATTGTTTTTCATATAAAGAGGGACATGCAGTGTGTATTTCGTGTTTTCGAAGTTCCCCACACTATTACATTGTATGTTATTTTACAGGAATCATAATATTCACACTGTTGATGCTGTAAATGTGGTGAGCACAATTATTAACAATTTTATACGAGACGTTTGCACTTAACTTAAAACTTCACATAACCGCCCGTTATTTTTCCATAGAGCATATTTTCATTGTGTTTCATTACCCTGCTGACACGCGTTCCACATTATATCGGCTTGAAAATGAACGATTTTAACACTGCACCTCTACTATTTTGGGCCAAAATTGCAGAGTACGTTATATCAAGGAATGCTTTTGAGAATTTTAAAACGATAGGAATTTCAGAGAAAGACTAGTTATAAATAGAAAAGCAGTTAATGTAAGGCTCCGCCCCATACATTTCCATTAATTATCATTGCACTTTAGGGTATCTTGCGTGCTCTATAGTACTGTAAATTGGAGTATTTGAACAGGGCTATAACTAAATAATGATCCACCTTCTGCCTTACTTGCAATGCCACATAATTCCCTTCATGGCTAATTTCAACGTCAGATCGTAAATAAGTAATTTGCAGGATAAATTGCCTTGAGTCAGTATTTTCTTGAAAATGCTCCTAACGTCTGTAGCATACGCTATGCAGTACGGATACATTAACCCAGAATTAAGTAACGGCACCATAAAAACGCCTCCCTGTCTGGATCTCCTTGGCTTTCCTTGGAACTTCATTTAATCGCTGCATTGACTTAAGCAGTGCAGTAAGCTCGGCAATGGTTCGAATTTTTCCTGGCATGAAAATGGTTTACACCTCCTTTTTATTTCAAGGTTGAAGCTGCATAATAAACCTCTTTAATGCTCAACTGGAATGAAGCACTGGATCTCAAATATGATTTTTTGGTACACGGATAAAGTAGTAATATTATATATTCTGTTACAGATATACATCCTTCTATCTATGTAACCTTGCGTGAGTGCAGCCGCCTTATGTGCCCCAATCGAATAAGCTGAAGGCGATACACTAGAAGTATAATTGAATATAAGTTGTCATTTAGTCCCGTATAATCAATTACTAGTCTATATAAGTTCTCCTGTAGCGTCTAGCTTCTTTGGTGCTAGAGATACTGGGGATGACCATGGGGAATTACTTTCTCTAATCATATTCTGGTCTATCATTTTATTAATGTTCCTTTTAATTTCTAATTTTTTGTTATATGGTATCCTGTAAGATTTGTGATAAACAGGGACATTATCATTTAAATTGATTTCGTATTTGACTTTTGCATGAAATGTTAAGGCAATATTATTGTTATCGTTATGTATTATTTTGTGACATCTGCACATTAAATTCTATATTCCACTTTTCTCTTCGGAATTTAGATGATCAATTCGTAGTTTCTCTTTAATTGTTCTCATCTGAATATTATTTATTTCTTTGAATGTTAAATTTGAAATTTTATCTTTAATAGCATAACTCATTTTTTCTACGAATATTGGTTCTACATTTAGTTTGAAAGTTTGTCACTTCCACTAAGGCTTCATTGTTATTAACTGTTACTGATCAGTCAGGGATTTCTGCGCTTTGCATTAGTTGTATGTTGTTTAAGATTAACTGACCTTGATGTCGCTGGATTGGGACTGGGTCATTAAAAATCTGTAAAGTTGGGATTTGTATATATAGGGGTCGGCGACAATATTTAAAGACAGCTGTGCAAATACTCGTATCCCTACTTATGAATCTGAAGAGCACTATAGGCGGTACCGTAAAGTTATGATCAATGGTAATAGATACGGGTGGAATCAAAGCGGAATGGCAAGTGTCAGAAAAGTCATTAATCGCATCCGCCTAAAAGTGGAAAGTACGTCCGTGGCCGACTATTAAGCCATTCAGGCTTTGTATTGAACTTTTCCTGCGGTGAACGGCGGCCCGTCCTCTTTCTGGTGAATCCTCCAGTTCTGCAACGGATCGAACAACTGACCGCGACTAAAGGCGTTGCTTAAATCTCCCAGTGTGGGTTATATTTGAGCGAACTGTTCCCACGCCCGCCCTATTAAACCATTTCATTTCCTGTGGCGGACGTTTCGTTCGTTCTTCGGTCGCCGCAGCGGGCTAGCCGGGTCGGCCCTCGCGGCCCACACACGTACACACACACAGTCGAGTGGCGGTGTCGAAAAAGCAATTTAAAGTTTGCACGGAGCGTGTGGAGTGTACATATATGGTCCGACGGCAAAAGGAAAACCAATCGGGGCCGAAGGGCGTCCCGTCTAATTTAGTGGCCCCGGCGACCGCTCATAAACAACGCAACTATGTCGGATTACTTTCGAATTAATTTATGGATGTTCCAAAAAATGAGGGTAAACCGTCCTAGTGTATGTTCCTTATGTTAAAAATCACCAAAAACTTCTAGTTCTCATGGGCGCAGAAACGCTTCCTCTCCAGCGTGCATTACAGTACCTGTGGACTTTCAAACAGTGATAGTTTATATCGTAGCATACTCTATATTGCTGTCACTAGAACATTTGAGTTAAGCTCTCATTAAAGCTTCTGTGATTTATACCAGGTAGTAACATTTATGCTTTCCAATTTGAACTTTTTATTATACTGTAGTAATATGTCTCAAGGAAATGTATCATCCGTCAATTCTTATGATGCCAAATATCTAAAATATGGCGTTCGGTTGTCTTTTAATTGTTAATTCGTCATAAACACAGCATTAAAATAACAGAACTGATCGTAAAGCTCTGATGAAACGCTTTATATCGGGATCTTTATTTGTATTTCTAACAATTGGCTTGGTCAAGGAAAACGTAAAAAACAGACATATTTAGATCAAAATTACAGAAGTAATAAACTCAAGTGAAAAATCATTTTTTACGTATTGGAAAATATTTTAGATTTGTAATGATTACGGGCGCGTAATTATTTCCACATATTTACATATGTCTTATGTAATTATTTTCCTTCATTATTCCATACATTACTCTCAATTTTTTTTCCTTCTGGAATTGGATTTGTATTCACAATATTAATATTTTCTTCTAATTCATTTATACGTTGTAGACTAATTTTGTCTAGGGTTGCATCTGTTTTTATTTCAGAAACCGGGGAATTATTAATGCTCATAAAACGATATCAGGAAAATATACGTATACATCATACATGTTCTTGACTTTTTATTCCACCATTTGAGATTTGTTTGCCATCATTTTTATTTCATGCACATGTATGTAATATGAAACTTCAGCCTTTGATGTTTTAAAAATCTCCCTTTCTGTGTCGATCATTCCTTTTACTCTTTTAATGAAATCCATTCCAATTAACATGTCATAGATTAGAATCTTTTTAGGGCAATTACCATAAATTTTACACATGCTTGTGATATTGGTTCTTCATAATCCTCTTCAAAGTACCGTTGAGTCATTATTTAAATATCATTAAACAAAGAAACCCAAAGAAAAGAGGGAAAGGCAGTAATGTTTTTCGTTATTGGAAAATCCAACATTGTTATTTATTTGTTGTTTAATTGCTTGTGTTACTTCTTACTATTCTTATTTGTTCTTTCAATATTTCGTCTCGTTTTTTTCTTGCTATTTATTAATTTTAATACCACCGTATAATTTTAATACCAAATAATTAATTATTTGCAAGCAAGTGCCTTCGTTGCGTACAATACAAAGAAATAACTGATATATGCAGCGTGTTTATACGTAGGTTGCCTAACCTACGTTGCTTACAGGTTAGAAAATTAACGAAAAAGTGTAGTCGTATCGCCACCTCCACGATCTGCTTTCAAAACATAGATTATATTATTATGGGAAACAGGTTCAGGTAATAATTTTCATACGAAAAGAAGAATTATACCGATATATCTCAATCGACATGTTTTCAATCCCGATAAAATGATCATGTTCAATTCGCGTTTAACGAATAAAATCTCTGACGTATTTTCACAGAGAAATGTATAGGCGCTGCTGCGAGCTTAGCTGGTATGCGATGCATTTTGCAATCCAGTGCTCTGGACGAACTTCAATCACATTTCTCGCCAGAACCTAATACGAAAGAAATAAAAAAGGCGTACGACTTTACGCCTACTGCGCCTGTAAAATTGCTTATTTAATGTTAAAAAGGACAATAAAACAGGTTTTTCTACAATGTATAATTGCGAACTCTTCGCATACTATTACAATTTTCAACAAAATATAGATCTCAGCTAAATATAGAAAGAGAGCTTAGAGTGTCAATTTCTAATGTTAAACCTTCTTTCGAAAAACTTTGCTCTGCAAGACAGGCCCAAGGGAGTCGCTAATAAATATTAATCTTGTTTTTTATTTCATTTTGATGAGTTAATTATTAAATACATTGTGCAGTACTGATACAATCCTATTTATAAGTGTATTATATCAGTGTAAACGTGTATTTTATTTTTTATTATGTCAGAATGTATTTTATTAAATAAGTTTATTAGTAAATTAAATAAGTT
>JAWQRJ010005613.1:0-10120 GCA_033557515.1 Diorygopyx duplodentatus | reverse complement strand
TTTATATTGGATATATCATAGAATAACATGATGGAAACAATTTTTTGATATATCGCACAGATTTTTCATTAAAAAATGATAAATGTTCATTGAAAAATATTAGAACTGATTTCTTAAATTTTAACGTCTCTATATTAAACAATCGATAAAAAATTTAATTTTCATTTTAGATGTGCAGTTTTTTAAGAAATTTATACTGGATATATCATATAATAATATGATGCTCCAATTACTTCATGTGGAAAGAAGCTTCCCCCGATATAAAGCTTTGTTTCGAGATAATCAAAGAAGTTTTACTTTCGATCATTTAAAAAAAACATTTATATGCAATCGTAAACAAATGATTTTAATATAAACTTAATTAATTGTAAATTGTGTCATTTCTAGTCGATTGTGTATTAAAAAAAATTAGTAAATATATTGCGTTTTTAATAAATATTTCACCTTTTTTGTTATATATTATATTTAAATATTTGCAATTTTTAAATAAAAATCTGGGTCTTAGTTATTACGATTATCACCTGATAAAATTTTAAGAGCATACTTATATCGATGGAATACTTTTATCGAAGGAGGCAGGGCTCCTTCATTGTTAAAGAATACATATTTAACACACAAATGTGTTAAATATGTAACATTCATAAATTTAAAAGTATCCAAAATTGTTTAATACGGTAAGAGGAAGTCGTGTGAGGGTTTCACACCACATATTTAAATTTACGTAGGAGTCGCAGTTTTCGAGAAAAATTAGCTTACAATAAATAAAACACTACAAACATCATATTATTAGCGCGTGTACACTATTATCTGCTATAATTTTTTATTTTTAAGTCCCACCGTTTCGTTTTTTTTTAATTTTTCAAAAAAAAATGTTATTTCTGTTAAACACTTTCGAAAATTTTAAATGTCCAGGGAAGTAAATGGGATACAGCATTTTTGTTTTTAACATTTTATGTGTATTTACATTTGCTAGAAACCAAAATTATGCGCGATGTTCTGAAATGTATAGGAAACGTATTGCTATTACATTTTGGGAATAAAAATCATACTTAATCTTACGCTGTTTAAGTTGAAAGTTGACAGGTACGAATTTAACGCAAGGCAACTTAATTTGCTAATTATCTTTAACGTTTTTGTCACCTAGTACAGTTAGAGACGCCCTGTATACTGTTTAATCATTTTTGTTGAAAAAATGCCAAATAATACCAAAACGATGTGACTTAGGCATATATTTAATAAAGTAATCCCTAAATTCGACGCAGAATTAAAAAATGCAATAATATACATGGTGTTCCATTTAAAAAACTAAAGTATGGGTATCGTTGAAAATAAACGGAACACCCTGTATATTCAAAAATTATATAGGATGATGTAAGTTATATTTATAACATTTTTTTCTAAATAGAACCGTAAGCGAGCTAAGTCGTACAGTATTGGCTCACCCTGTATGCGCTCTAATAATATCATGTTTGCAGTGTTTCATTTAAGTATTTTTTTCTCGAAAACGGCGCCTCCTATGTAAATTCAATAAGAGAGCCTTTTTTGTGTAATTTGAATGCGCGAATCAGATCCTAAAGAAAAGTTGGCAAAAAATCATATGACAAAAAATATTCGGTAGAAAAGGTATCGGAAGCCTTCATTGTCGAACGCCCTGTATAAAATTATGTCGCAATCATAACATAAAAATGACGGTTTTATTGATAATGATATAAATAATACCTCTGCAAAATTTTACGCGAAAATTGCTGAGTTATTTCAAGTTAATTAAATTGCGTTATTGTACCATAGACCTACAAAAAGAACTAGAATGACAGTGAAGTCGCCAAAAATGGTATATTCGTTATAAGATGGCCAGTTCGTGATTTTCGCTTACTAGATTGCAATGTCGTTGTAACTACCGACGTTCTCTGATTTAAAACAAAATTAATAGATTAATTCGTTTTATAGGTTTCAATTTTTGTTATACATAATCTAACTTTCATTGACAGATCTACTTTTATTGGCCATTTTTCGACTTTAAATTATTTTAACGATTATTTTTCTGTACATATTTAACCACACCTATATTTGGTGGGCTCTATCTAATTGGAAGTGAACAAAACAAAGCTGTCCTTTGTACAGTTGACATCTGCGTATAACTTCGCGTCAGTCGGACAAAAACGTTACAACTCGAACGTAACTAGATCCTGTCGGAGAGAAAACAGGTGTCCGACAGTTGCGGACCCTCCGGGACTCTTTTTGCTCTCTCCTCGGACACCGTTCGGCGGTTTTTTTTTTTCGAGCGCTCGGATTAATTGGGACGATCCAAATTGCGCAAGATGGCGGCTCAGGAGGAGGAGAGGGCGGCCAGAACAGACAGGCGGGAATTGACGGACCGTTCACACGGTCTTTTGTAACCGCCGATACATGTGGCTCGCCCCGGCGGCATATTTTCGTAACCGTACACGATCTTGTCAACGCCAAGCGTTTAATGGCACTTATGCGCATGCACTGAAAATAGATTTCTGCGTGTGTGTGTGAGTAATTTTTTTTTACTCCCTGACAACGCTTCACGGCGAACACACACGCGAAACTGCACATACACGTGTGTGTGATAATATGGTATTATGCCAGTATTCTGCAAATAACAATAATAAATAGCGTTTGCGAAAGAAAACTGCATTAGGTATAACGCTCTATTTTACGTGAATTTTTTTTTCTAGAAGGTGGCGCTCAGTGTTTTAACACATAATCGTATATTTCTACATGTGTTAACAAGAAATAATTATTGTATTTAGAATATTTTTTGTGCCCCAAAGTGGCACCGTTTAGAGATCGGCGGGGGGGTTAGGTGAGAGAAAGTCGTGTGAGTGATCCACACCCACTCAGTTATTTGACACATTTATGTCATATTCTGTCAAAGTGACGCAAATGTCACTTTGACAGCTGTCTTGAAGGAACTGTCAACGAAGAAGTTTAGGTTACGTATATTAACCAAGTGTCGAAGATAAGAAAAATAAATTCTCTTCTTGTATTTAATTAAATAAAAGTGCATAACAAGGAAAATCTTTTTTTAAAAGACATTTTTTTAATTTTTCAGTCCTGCAAAGTCTGCAACAAAACTTTTGCCAACGTCTACCGACTGCAGCGACACATGATCAGCCACGATGAGAGCGCAGTCCTGCGAAAGTTCAAGTGCACGGAATGCGACAAGGCGTTCAAGTTCAAGCACCACCTGAAGGTATTCAATTCGCTCCCGTCCCAACTTCCCCTTTTAATTTCTTTTTGCGTTTTCAGGAGCACATCCGCATCCACAGTGGGGAGAAGCCGTTCGAGTGCGGAAACTGTGGAAAACGTTTTTCCCATTCCGGTTCGTACTCGAGCCATATGACCTCCAAAAAATGCTTGGTTATGAATCTAAAATTGGGTCGGACTAGAGCTGTGAATAACGCGGGGAGCAATTTAATGGTTACGGAGAAAAATCAGCATCAAAGTCGAGGTGGGAAAAGGAGTGCCGGTGGTGGGGCGATAAATAATAATTTAGCCGGTAGTCCGAACCAGAACGGAATGTTTTCGATCCTTCCAAAATACCCAGAGAGTTTGTTCCATCCCTTTTACATGCCGCCGCCGAATATGACAGGTCTTTCTTTGCCTGCCTACTCGATACCCACAATCGGAGAGTTCTTGGAGAAGCTCAAAAAAGCCTCTCCGCAAACCAACAACCATCTGGTGGAGAACGATTGCAAAAGTGAGATGAACGACGATGGAGAGTTGGATAAATCTAAATCTACCAGTTGCGGTGATTTAGTTATGGACGAAGAAGAGATTGAAGTGAAAGAAGAAAAGGAGGAAGAGAAAGAGGAAGGGAGGGATTTCGAAACGGTTAAAAGGATTTTGGAAACCGTTGGGGCTACAGTTACTAAAGAATTCCTTCAGGCGAACATCCAAAAATTTTCCTCGGACACCAGCGACTGCAACAGTTTATCCTCCCAGTCACCGTTGAGAGACTTCCATTGTAATGGATGCAGAAAGAACTTTTCGTCCCAGAACTGTTTAGATGAGCACGATTGCGAAATGGATGTTAAAAGTGAAGGATTAGCAGCGAAACTGGAGGAGGCAATCACGACAAAGTCAGAAAGCGACCATCCCAATGGAAACAGTAGTTGCTCTGAAGAGGAATATGAGAGGAACAACGATATTGACAACGAAAGAATAGCTACAACAGACCAACTCTCGGACGATGGAAGAAAAGTGAGGGTTCGCTCTCTAATCTCTGACGAGCAATTAAAGTTCTTAAAAGACAATTATTCCATAAATCCACGTCCGAAAAGAGAAGATTTAATCAGAATTGCCGAGCAAATAGGATTTTCCGTTCGCGTCGTTCAAGTTTGGTTCCAAAATACCCGAGCGAGAGATAGAAGGGAAGGTCGTTTAATCCAAATACCTTACACCACACCTCAGCCAACAATTCCCAATAATTACCCCCCAAAATACGCGACTCCTAACCTTCAAAGTCCTTATTACGTCGCGAAAGACGCGTACATTTCCGAACAACCCCTCGATTTATCCACGAAGAGAGATCACACCTCCAGAGAATCTTCCCCGTCTTGTTCCCCAGAACCAAACTCGATCCAAAATTCAGATTCGGGAGAGGAAATAGTCAATTTAAGCCAAAAGTCGTCGCGTTCGCCGACACCCTTTCGAAGTTACCCCTACCAACATTCCAATTGCGCAGCGGAACCGATCAGAAGCCCGTCGCCCGACGACTACAACAACGGGAGCCGGTTGGCGCAGATTTTGGCGCAACCAAAACTGCCGCTGCCTTCCGTTCCGATGTCCCTAGTTCCGATGGACAGATTGATGCAGTTCGGCAACCAGGAACTACAAAATTTCAGCCAGCTGATTTCCAATAGGATGTCATTAAGTCCGAATTCCACGAAGCGAACTTGGTCGGAAGACGGGGATGCTACTCAGGAAAGTACGGACGAAAGTATCAACAAGAAGAAAATCGTTAAGGAAGTCGATAGTCCTATGTTGAGTGGACAGGAAGAGGCGGAAGGATTGTTTAGCTGCGATCAATGTGATAAGTCGTTCTCGAAGCAGAGCTCTTTGGCCAGACATAAATACGAACATTCAGGTGAGTTATTTTATGATTTTGGAAAAAAAATTTGTTTGCGTGTAGATTATTTAGAAGAGTTCATTTTTTAATCCTTAATTTTTTAATCCTCAATTTTTTAATTCTCAATTTTTTAATTTTCAATTTTTTAATCCTAAATTTTTTAATCCCGAATTTTTTAATTCCCAGTTTTTTAATTCTGGTTTTTTAATCCTCAATTTTTAATCCCCAATTTTTTCATTCTTAATTTTTTAATTCTCAATTTTTTAAATTTCAATTTTTTAATCCTCAATTTTTTAATTCTAATTTTTTAATCCAGAATTGTCTAATTTCAATTTTTTAATCCTCAATTTTTTAATTCTCAATTTTTTAATTCTCAATTTTTTAATCCTCAATTTTTTAATCCTCAATTTTTCAATTCTCAATTTTTTAATTCTAATTTTTTAATCCAGAATTGTCTAATTTCAATTTTTTAATCCTCAATTTTTTAATTCTCAATTTTTTAATCATCAATGTTTTAATCATCAATTTTTTAATCCAGAATTTTTTAATTCTCAATTTTTTAATCCTCAATTCTTTAATTCTCCATTTTTTAATCCTCAATTTTTTAATCCTCAATTCTTTAATTCTCAATTTTTAATTCCAGGTCAGCGTCCACACAAATGCGACGAATGTCCGAAAGCGTTCAAACACAAACATCACCTGACGGAACACAAAAGATTGCACAGCGGAGAGAAGCCCTTTCAGTGTTCGAAATGCCTGAAACGGTTCTCCCATTCCGGTTCGTACAGCCAACACATGAACCACAGGTACTCGTACTGCAAACCGTACAGAGAATAACTCTGTGCGAATCGCTGCGTAAGTTGCTGCATACATCACAAAGCATTTATGTTTTAATACGATACTTTTTAAATTTCCCGGAACACTCTAAGTAGATAAGAGATAGTTTCTATTTATGTTTTTCTTTTTTTTCTATTTTATATTTTTATATATATTTTCTCTTTTTGTTATTATTATTATTGAGGTGTATAAGTGTACAACCAATTTCTTTTTTCTGTATAAATGTCCCTTTTACAGCCAAAAATGAACAAATAGTAATCACTGTCTTCCGTACATAAATAATAATAATTAAATTATTATTAAAACTTTTTTTAATTATTAACGGTATAGGTTAAAGGAAAGTGAACTATACGTATTTATAAGGGTACAATTTGCTTTGGTGTTTCAACCTCTAGAAGGCTCCGAAATTTTTTTGGTAATAAAAAAAACTTCTAGAGGTTTACACTAAACAAATTCACAAAAAGAAGTGACCCTAATCTCTACTGGTGATCTGTGCAGGCAAGGGGATGTCAAATGCAATGTTTTTTTTTTATTCGATAACGATTTTAGTTTCCTATTAGCTTTTATTGAAACAATTTTAAAGTTTTGAGTGCAATTGTTTTTAATGATTGATTATTTCTGTAGTAATAACTTGCCATTTTTTTGTGATTGTACCAAAAATTAAGGAAATAACTAACGTGCGACTTTATTAGCTATTAAACAAACTGTACAGGGTGTTTGCAAAATAATTTATTGCTCAATTTTTTCAATGAATTTTGTAAAAAAATCGATCGTTTAATTACTAATACTAAAGTATACAGGGTGTGCGATTTAAAAGTTATTTTGATACATTTCTTTGTAACAAAATGACGTTTCTATTATTTTGTGGGCGACCTGTGCATGTGCAAGCATTGTAGATAATGTAAAAAATTATATAACATAGAAAAAACGCTTTTGATGAGTGCCATATTTTTTTAATTAAGATTTAAGAGATTTTTGCATACGTAATTGTGATTTTGAAGGCTTACTTGGTATGGTTTCATGAACATCGACAAAAAAAAAAAATAAGAAAAACAAAAATTTTCAAGAATGTTTTTTAGAAATTTCGAATATTTACTAATAAGGATGAATAACTTTGCAAAGTTATACAGACGTTGCCTTTTTTGGATTAGGTTTTTCCGTTTTTCAATGAACAGTACAATAAGCAAATTTATGATATTATTAAATAAAATAATGAAAAAAAGTGTTACCATGACAATACTATAATAGTACGATATATACTATATGATTCTTATTACTATTATTACGGTTATTATATAGAAGAGGTTAAGTCACTAACAATACAATGAACAATGGTGCAAGTTACAACAAAAATTTAAGATAGTAACAAAAAAATTAAATACAACCAGTTTTTTATATAAGCATTTAATTAATTCTATATTACATAAATCTATGATAAATATATATTATATATATACGTAGTGTAAAAAAATTAAAATAAAGAAGGAAGCTTAGTTTACCATAAAATCTAACGATGATATTTATATATATTTGTATAAACCTCACCAACGGTGGAATAATTATTACCGATTAATTTTGGTTTCCCAATTTTTTCATTGTTTTTACAGCTTAAATTAAATTAAAAAAAAAATCATTCCAAAAACGATTTATGTACCTATAAATATAAGTATAAATTAATTAATTATCGTGAGCTATATGTAAATATGTTTGTTGAGAGACAATAATTGTAATAGCTATTTGATATTTAAGAGAACTTTTAATGAGATTAAAATTTAAAAATAATAAGAAAAAACCTATTTAGCATAACGCTCCATAAAATGTAGCATTTATTATTAACGATAATGAGACGAGTCTCAAATGAAACGGACCGGTACGTGAGATTTTTGGAAGACTATAAATATTATATACGATAAAACAAAACAAAGTATGTGCTATGTTATTATTATAATAATTATATTAAAATTAAGTAATGTATGAATCTCTTTTATCCCTTCTCTATGTATAAAATTTAAACCAACCGTGTAAATAAATATGTAATAAATTTTTTTTTCAATTCTGCTCTATGAAAAATATTTTTGTAAAAAATATTTTTGTATATTTCCGTCTAATTATTTTCCTTTTTTAAATTTAGTATTTACTTTCTTATATAATAACTACACAAATATTTTTGTAAAAAAATTATTTACTATTTTTATTATTGTAATTATACGTTATTCGCTAGTTTTATCGAAACAATATACACTTGCTAGTATAACCAAAGATTCTGTAATATATTCAGCGGCATCCACAAATAAACCCTATTATTATATTATTGTAATAATGGTTTTTTTCCCGAGGAAAAAAAAACGAAAAGTTATAAGCGGTTATAAATATATATAAATAAATAGTTGTATATTGCTGACGGACTAAAAAAAAGAAAGAAAGATACATTGATTTCCAAAAACGCGAACCCAATAACAACACAGTTGTATTTTTTTATATAATATATATGTATATGTATAAAGAAACCCGCGATCTTGTATAAAATAAATGATAAAGCGTAAAATGTGAGAAAGCGAGGAAAGTACGTGTGTAAATGATTAATAATATAAAGTTGGAAAATGTATTTTACTCAAATTACAAATAATAAAAATTAACTATTAAATTAACGGTGTTTTATTCAATTACAAACTTCTCTCTGTTTCAGCACTAAAATGAGATTATTATCTCCTAATTATTATCAATTTTTTTTTTATTTATTCACAGCATCTGCACCCCTCTAGTAATATAGATAGGTCTATCTAAGTTAAGATGCTCAAATTCAACATAAATCTAACCTAAAATAAGCTTAGCTGTCAGGTGGGTACTTACTTTAATTTTCTGTCGTCCCATTAAACGTATTTATTCTTGTTCACGTTGGAAATTTGCTGTTTAGGGTTTTTAAACACACTTCACTACACCAACACTGTCACAGGCAGCCCATCTATGAATTTTAAGCCTAACCATTTTAAGGTGGCATCTAAACGTGGGTCGCCGTAATACGCTCTTATACGATCTGCATCAACTGAAATGGTTTATACTAGCTGAACAAAGATGCGCCATCTATCGGGTAGTTTTACTACTGCCCGATAGATGGCGCAGATCTACACTTTTTTTTAAACGATTGAGATGGAATTTTATTACAGAAATCTTTATTAGTCTCAAACTCAAACTCAAAAATTAGAATCATATTTTTGTAGCAAGCGCCATCTAGGGAGGAGCAGTTAAGTTAGTAAGCGGTTAACTAAAGGATGTGTTAGGTTGTGTCGGTTGGTTAGATTAGATTTAGTTTATTAATGAACTGTTGGATATTCTGTATGGCGGGACAGGTGTACAAAATAAAACCAAATTTGAGATATGCATTATATTTATAACTTTATTAATTTATAATTTTTTTATAGAGTTTTTTGATTAGCCTAGCGAAATAAATCTGAACCAATTTGAGTTCAAATACTAATTATTCGCGTGGAAAATCTAATCAGTTCGGATTTACTCCTCACATTATAAAATAATAGATTATGTTAGATTATGTTGGATACTGCATTCGTAACAGCAGTTTAATAATATAATAATGTCAAGTAGCGTTTGTTTAGTTGATAATTATTATTTTTTTCGCGATTTCCGTCGCAAATTTTGATGTTTACAATGTTAAAATATTCTCTTAAGTCTATATTAAAATACAAATAACCTGATATATTTGCAAAAACAGGTAGAAAATGTTTTTTTAAATATTTTATTTTAATATTATTTTAGTCAGCAAATAGGTGTGTAACAAAGTCAATTCTTCTTTAAGTAATAATAGTAGAAAAAAATATTACAATACGCATAGAGATCAATAATCCTAAGAATTGTCTATTAATTTTAAAATTGGCAAATTTACTAGTTTATTTTGTGTAGACTGTATGACATTCTTATTATATCCCTTAACTTATTTTTGGGTCTTAACATTTGGTTTGTTAAATTATAACAATTTCCTAGACATTAGGATTTTTGCAGGTGAAAACTTTATTAGAGAAATCTTTATTAGTCTCAAACCAATCACAAAGCAGATTCTGTTAAACAGATTCATGGAATTATAGGTTTCCTCATATTTTCGTAGCAAGCGCCATCTAGGGAAGAACAACTGAAATAGTTACAGTTTTGTTACTGACATATCATGGCAAGCAT
>JAWQRJ010005612.1:0-10123 GCA_033557515.1 Diorygopyx duplodentatus | reverse complement strand
CATAAAATGAAACCATACAAATTTAAATTAATGCAAGGTTTAAACGAAGGAGATCATGAAAGGCGACTTACTTTTTATTATTGAACCGACGAATCAAAGTTTACGAATAATGGAAAGTAATTTTTTTATTGTCTGTTATTTTAAATTGGGGTGTTAACTTTGTTCAATACATTTAATATGTGTTCAATATTCAAACGTGCTTATCTGGTAAATACTAGTAGCATTATTTAATGTTTTGACGTTTTAACACATTCGGAAAAAGGAGAAAATATAAATTTTGATACATAATGATTTTGAAGGTAGTCATTTTTCACCCCATTCGCATAATAATTTTTGTTATTTTATGCCGTTGCAATGTACTTAATAAAAAAAATACTATCTGTCAAACAAGCAAGGCCTACTTAGTGTTGTGTTAATTAATCCCGTTGAATAAATAAGATTCTTAAAAGTGATATATCTCGCGAATGACATTATTTAATGTTATGATATTTTTAGGTATTCGTAAAGACAAAAAAAATCCTGCATTAGATAGATCTATAAACAATATGTACTCCCATTTAAGAAAAAAAAAGTTGACTATCGCCCTCTAGCGGGAAATTGCAATAAAATATTTTAAAGTTTTCCACCAAATTGCAATTTTAGAATGATTCAACTTTTATATAAAGTTTTTTATTCTATCTTGAATATTAACGGAGATATAAGGTTGGCCCTGAAAATACAAACACACTGTATATATCAAAATCTCACCATCAAAATTTTGGACAGAAAGGATATTAGTAGATTCCTTCATTGAGATAGGTATAAAGCTGGTATCCGAAATCGTATTGAGCTGTTTAGTTGTTGTCCTCATTTGTCTTTTCTCATAGGAAGATGTAAAGGGAGATTCTAAATCCAGGTGAACCTCCTTAGTGATCAAAGTGGTGAGAAAGAAATACCAAAAACGAAAAAAAAGGAAAGAAAATATCAGTGGAGTTGTAATCGGCAAAAATTATTTAAAATAATATGCAAAAATTATTTTAAAAGAAACTATGCAGGGTGATTGAAATTCATTCCCTTACTTCTTATAGTGAGGATAAACTGCACAACGCTTACATTTAACAGTTTTATAACCTTATTCACAGTTTGTTGATATACGATTCACACTCCTTCAGTAGCCTAAATCCAGTAGCCTATCCTCCAGTAGCCTAAATAGTGGGATGGTATAACGGTGGTTCCAAGTTATTTCTTCTATGTCAAAAGCTCTTCCCCTTTACCTCATTGCTCGTTGATATACAATCCATACTTCCCCTTCTTTTCCAGTAGTCCGATTAGCGAGATGGTATAAGGGTGGTTTCAAGTTGTATACTGGCGCTCTTCTAGGGCAAACGAGTATATTCCTAATGGAAAAAATACAAGAGAAATATTAACTGTAAAATTAATTAGTTAAATTAGAATTAATTTAGATTTTTTGACGTATTGGTATTTATTAATTATCTTTTAAAACGGAACAAGGAATTTTTTTTGCCAGCCAAATTTTTCTTTGTTTATTCTACTAAACATTAGAATTAAATTGTAAAGTGCCCTTTTTTAAAACTTTTAAGATACATTGTGACTGAACATTTATTTTTTATTCTACAAATTACAAACACACTGTATATTCGCGAATTACATTATTTTAAGAATAATTATATCATTTTTGTCCATAGTCCATTCATCTTTCTGTCTGTCTCTTCGTCCGACTGTCAATCTGTGAACACTTATTTCTAAGGAAAAAAGTTTCAAATAAAAATTTTATTGTATCAGTTCTGTTTTCTTCTAGAAGTATTTTCATATATTCTCCTAGACGCTATACTTCAATTTTTTAAACAGAACTCCCTGTATTTTATTAATTTTTTTAATTTCTTGTCGATTTTAGTAACCATACATTCAGCCAAAACCGCACCATTGACACCTGTATAAATATTAAAAAACACATTTCATATTTCATGATAAAAAAAATGAAAATACTCCTTCAGTTTTCTAAATGGAACAGCCTTCTTGTCGAATTTATGGCTGATTTTATTAAACATATATTTGGCCAAAGTCGCACCGTTTAAAAAAGGTTAGTCGTGTGAATGTATTACACCAAATATTTTATCTTTAAATGTCCAATAACTCTTAAAGGTTGCGACTTTGGTCAAATGTATGTTTAATAAAATACACCATAAATTCTATAAGGAACCCAAAAATGTAATAATATACTGGGTATTCCGATTAAAAAACATGAGTTGCTTAGCGCCTAGAAGAAATGTGGCAACTTTTTCTCGTTGATCTGTTACAAATTTTACAAATTGTTATTATGGTTTATTTCACCCAAACTATTTTATTTCTGTTTTTTTTGTTCCTGTTCAGTTATTTTTTTTCTGTTCTCTTAGATTTGTATGCTTATCTACAACTTTACCGAAATCCATAAAGTTTTAGCGTTGTTGATACAAGCTAACTTCAAGTGTTCATGGATTTGTTATGGATGCGGTTATTCCATGAATGCAATTAGGAATAATTTCGCATTCTCAGGGAGAATTACGAAAATTCCAAAAACACAACACCATACCCGTCCATTATATGTTATCGTTTCCCTTTATCTATCTCTTCCTAAAGAAGGCAGAACAACGACCGACATTAAAAATTTAAAAATTGCAAAATAAATTACTAAGGGAGGTTCCCGATTTAGATCTACACACCGCGTTTCGTTAGGGGTAGAAAATGCAAGTAATATGAATTGCACTTTCCATCAATTCTCCTCCTTCCTTGCCACGTTAGTAGACGGTAACCGTTATCGGTCATGACGCAGGAGACAGCTCTAACGATGTATGATATTTTGGGGTACGGTTGTCACAATACCACCACCACCCTATCTGATGTAAGCCGTTATTAACTTCGACGTTGGACGGAAATGTATTTCACTTCTCTGGTGGAAAACTGTTATGCTGGCAAACATAATTTATTTCGGACACTAATGGTTAATGATTATAGTTATTACGAAGGAAGCAAAATCGTTGCATTATTACAATTTCAATGAACTTTTAATGTTATGCAAAGCAACTTTGCTCCGTTTTGTTACAACTCTAACAAATAATTGTGTAAGACACAAGGTAAAATGAATTATAAAGTTGTGACTACGTTCTGTTATCCCGGAAGGACTTAGGAATTGCCTGCGATAGAAACAAATTATTGAGGAATCGCTGCTTGATTTTCTTTCGAAGTGCTTAAAGTACAGTATAAATATGCTAATATCAAGCTATGTACCACTTTAATTCGCGATTACGCTGTGAGATAATTGCCAATAACAAGTTCCCTAGCCCATGAAAAGCAGCCAATGGTCTAGAGATAATTTACTTATACACTGCCCAAAGCTACATCATAAATCATTGCAAATTAACTACCAGCCCTATTTCCGGCATTGTTACTACCGTTGCGCCAGATTTAGTTCGGAATAAAATTAAACAGCGTGCCGTGCGGCTTCGGTGCTCGATTGCTAGACTATTGGAAACGAAACGGTATCGGGTTAAAGTTATTAGCAATAAAATATAACGCGCAGCAAAATTTTAATTAGTATTTATACTGGCTTTCCAACTGGGCCAAATTTCAATTTTTAATGTGCAGCCGGGCATTACCGAGTGTCATGTTTTATTCAGTTCCATCGCGAATCGTTAAATTTGTTATTAGTATAATTTGGGCCGATTTCTGCGGCTAAATAAACATCCACATTTAATGACACATGTCGATTAGTTTAGCAACAAAAGTTGTTATTAAAATAGTTTGCCGTTGCCCATTATTTTTACAACAGAATCAACAGGCCGGTTTTAATTGTTGACGTAATTCCATTATTTTTACCACTCATTCCTACACTCATAGAGATATCAGATTTTAAAACGACCCAATACAAACGCAGCTATTAGAGCGACATGGCCGAGGTTTCATTCGGTCAATTAATCATCATAAATATGAATGAGGAGGCAGGTCGTCTTGCGAGTTGGATTGTGCTTTGTATCTGTCATCTAAAGATCGATGACGTTTGGATTCCTTATAATTCTTCTTTGTAGTTCGTGACGTGAACATAGTACGAATAACTCGTTAGGAATTATGTAAATTAGATGGAGATTTGTGAACAAATTGTACGAGAATAACGGGTACAATGCTTTTATTTGTATTTATTTTGATTTTGGGATTATAAAAATGTTTAAATAGGATACCAAACTGCACAGGTTATTTTTGCTTCTATTAAAAGTTTAGTACCTGGTAGATCGAGCTATCGCTCGGCCCATCTAATAAGTTAATATAAAAAGTATTTTTAATCCTATTTGTTGATCTGACGGAAATTAGTTATGAAAATAACTTCACGTTGTAAGTTATTCGTTTCTTCGATGTACAAATTCCTCACATCGTTCGCAGGTTATCTATCAAATTGGAATCACTCAATGGCTTCCAGGCCGACAAGAAAATAAGCGCACAAGACCGATATTCTTTCCGCGAGGTACGAGCACGACTGCAGGTAGGTGTGCCATAGCGGACATAATGCACACGTCTTAATGATTCATGGTCCACGTGAGAGGACGAAATGATAAATCGCGTTCTTCGTTTCCGCGAGCGTCTTGTAGCCCGGTGCTCGTCTTTGACCGTGAACAGTACCGATGCTGAAACGCTGCGGGTCTGTGCCGTATTTGCATAAAACATCCGCCGTACAAATATGGCCGTGATTAATAACTGATGGGTGGAGGGACACAAATCATCGTTTCGTCTCTTCGTCACCTTTGTGCTGCCCACCTGCCCGAGCTCGAGGTTATTAATAGATCCGTTTGGTGAATTCGCGAATGAAAAAGTTTGTTTTTTGGCTTGTGGGATTGGAAATTTAATCTTGAAAGTTAATCGCTTTCAACAGGATTGACTAACGGTTTTAATTCCAAACAGTAAAATCTTGACATACAATATATGGTGTAGTGCAGTAGGTATCCTTGGTATTTATAGCCAATACATAACTATTATTGATGTCATCGATGACATCAGACATTTCTTAGAAGGTGAATACTTAAACAGATCGACAGGCAACCGCATAGTTTAATCGAAGGTTGATCATAAGTACAGTAAGTTAAGTTGAAGAAATTCTTCAAAATTGCGTGGTTTAAAATAACTTCATTCAGGCCTTTGCACCAAAAATTACTCGTATTTTATTTTTTGTCTTAAAAATTTTCTTGTAATTCCAATATTTCCGGAGATATCTTTGGTTGTATCGAGAAAAAGAAATTTTTTAGGTAAAACTGTACCCTGTTGCTATTTTCTGATTTTCTCTAGATACATAATCCATCAGAAAAAAATTGTTTTGCCGGTGTGATTATTGATATTTCTTCAAAATTACGTAACCCAAAATAACTTCATAAGGGTCTTTGCATCAACAATTACTCGTACTGTTTTTTTATTTTCAAATTTTCCTGTAACTCCAGTATTTCCAGAGATTTCTTTGATTATATGAGGAAAATAATTTTTAGATGAATCGTGTTGCAATTTTTGATTTTTTCTTAAATAACTCGTTTTAAGAATGTATTCTAGACAATTTCCAACAGAAAATTAACTGGACTTAGCTTTTTTATTGAAGATTTTTTATCTACCTCTTCTACTTTAGGAGATATGTTTAATCAAAGTTATGAAAGATGAAAATATAAAATATATCTATAAGGTGGAGGATTTTTTAAATTTCTCTGAAAATAATAGAATATAGAAGGAATTGTATTAATTAGAATAATGCTAAAGTAATGCTAAAGCTATGCTGATGATATCACTGTAATTGTGAGAACGAAGAACACATGGAGGCTAATGCACACATATTGCTGACTAAACTTTACGAAAAAAGAAATTATCCATTTTTACATGACCTAAAAGGTATTGACATCACCTATAAAGTTAAATTACGGTGGTGTTGAACTTACAGAAACCTGAAGTACAAATTTGCTGGGCATTATATTGCATCAAAACCTAAACTGGGCTAGGATACTGAAAAGAGAACTAAACAACTGAATAAGGTTTTGTTTCAGTGTTTCTTACTTTTTATAATGGCGTTTTCATTGACTATTAACGTACTGTTTTGAAGCAAACATTATTATTTTTTAAAGATAATTGAAAGATATGCATTTTTATATCTTTCGTAGAATAAGAAGAATGGTATCATCAAAAATTTTTTCCTTAAAACAAGTGATTATTGCACACCAGATATTTTAGTTTTACTTTGTAACAAATAACAGAATTGTAAATTGCTTAATATATATCAGAATGCTTTTTTAATGTCATTGCTTAGGTTTTTCTTTTACTGGAGGTTTATGAAAATTATTGCGCCGTTTAGTGAAAAAAATTTGTTACTAATTCATTACCAAAGTTTGAATAGAATCTATTTTGGGGGACGAATATTTGCTAAAAAACTAAAAACGTGCAGACTGTTCTTAACTACATGAATCTGCAGATATGATATCTATCTGAAGCTGGAGATATAACATCATGCCAAACAACTTTTTCGTTTGTAAATATTTGGAATGTGAGAAAAGTTAATGCTTTTAGAATTGTGTATACTTCCCTGAATATTATTGAACCTAAAAGGTTGATACAGTTTATTTCATTTTTATGTTTACATCCCAATTTGTTTCTTCGTTAGTATTGTAACTTTATTCTTCTGTATTTTAGGCAATCTTGTAAATTTAATTTTTTTGGTTCATTAAGGTAGGAAAAATATTTTTTTTTGGATTTTTTGTAATGGGATATATGGAGCCTATAAAGCATTTTATTATTATAGTTAATTGGATTAGATTGTAAATGGCCAATCCATAATTGGATGTTTCTTGTTAGATTTCCAGTTAAGACATTCGTCTTAGAACTTTGGGGAAAATTTAAAAAATCAATAATATTTCCTGTAGGTACATCACTATGTTGGGTAATGATTTTTTTTATTAAAACGTGGTTTAAGATTTATTTTTCATTCTCATTCCTTAGAATATTTCGAAACAAAGATTGTTTTGATAGCTTTCAATTGGTCTGGCGATTTTGGCATAAGTTACAAACATTTTTTGATGTTAGTTTGTTTATTTTGTTTCATAATTTCGCTTCTAAGCTTTTAAAAAAAAGTTTACAAAGGAACAGGACGTCTTTATTTTAATGACACATTTCCGCCAGATTTCCGACGGGTGTTGAAGCTGCTGCTTGCAATTCAGTTTCAACGGTTTCAATGGAGGTCAAAAAGTTTAAACAACGGTTGCCGGAAGCTTATAATGTTTAAACTTTTCTTTATTAACCAAAGTTTTTATTTTTTGCTATTTTTCTGAATAAATTGACTAGTTTCTTTCTCTTGTTATATTTTATAAATAACCTAATAAAGAATATAAAAGCTGCGGTTCTTGAGATAAAAGGCAAAATCGTTGTTGAACAGATGTTTTGTCAAAAAGTGTAAAATGTAATTTTTCGAATAGTCAAAATTAAAAAAATCGGCTGCTATTTGGAAAAATAGTAACAGCTTTTTATTTGGCAATTGCTTTATAGTGTCTTTTAGCGGCAATGCGTTAAAGTATACATAAGAGGAAAGGCGGAGGGAAAGCAATAAAAATCGATCGCAGTAGCCCGGGCGTTGAGAGTTCTGCATTTTGCTCAAGTGGGTACACACCCTCTTTAGTGAAGAAGGCTGGCGCCACATGGGCTACGATGAAAGCTTGCCAAAGCCCACTTTGTGCTTTTATTGTCGACCTGAATTATCGCGTTAAGTAGTTTATAGGGAGATATGTTCGAGATGCTTTTGTTGAAACTGTCGTCGTAACTGAATTTATTCGAATACGTGGAGAAATAATTTTCAATAACGCTAAAGTCATGTTGGTAACTTATGTGAAGAGTATTCCTTACTGTATTGTATACAGTAAGGAATACTCTTTCGGTAATAATATTTCGGGTTTTGCATCGATTTTATAACTCCGCACTTTTGCTGCGGAGATAAGGAATGAGATAAAAGTTAATTGTTTATTTTTGTTATGATAAAGTGATGGAAGGGTGTAGAAGAGACAATAATAAAAAGTATACGACTCTTTTATTTTCACATAATTTTATCTTTGATAAAACAGTGGGATCTCCCCATTGCCAGTTGAATCACTTTACTACTACAACAGTAATAGTTTTTAATGTGCTAACGTCATACCTAATAATGAATCACAATTCCCCGTTATTTATTTCAGAATCGAACTCGTCATTTGCTTATGTCAGACACTGTTGCGCCTGAAGGCGTTTTGAAAACGGCGACCGACGTAATCGTCGTTGGTAAAATACTTTCACGTTCAGCCCTGCTCGTTTCCTGTTTAATATTAGACGAAGCCATTAAGTAAAAAGGCCCCCGAGAAACGCGGAAAATTGCAAAACGTAAACAGTGGCCTGTGCACACAGTATATCGTACCGTTTTAACGCAAAGACCGACATTTCGAACTGCTTAAGGGCTTGCAAACTTTGTGGATGTCCCTAGTTCTCACCGTGGACTACATTAGTGCAATGTTGCAAATCCTTGCTGTGGACGCTCAGTGGCTTAATCCCACGTTTTGCTGTATGTAATAGAACTTTATACATGATATTGAATGCCAAGTATTAGATAGATAGTAAGCACGAGCAAATAACTATTTGCTTCCCTGGATCACTTTTGGGAGGATGTATTTCAGAATGAAAAAGAAATTTCTAAACTTTGAACGATTTAAATTTTGCATTAATCCGTTTTCGATGTTTTCCTCCGTATTGACACAAATTGGTTTGCTATTCTAGTTCAGCCGGCTCTATATCAGTTCTGCCTAGATATTTTATTCTTGTGCGGAGTATCCTGTACAATTGCAGAGTATCATTGTAAAATCTGCAGTTATCTTGTTCCACCTGTCCCATATTTAAAAAAAAAAATTTAAAAAACTAAAACAAAGTGAATTCCTGGAAATTAAAAATGACATTTAAAAATTATGAAAGTCAAAGTCAATAATTTATTTGTATACAATTATTATTACTAAATTTTGCAAAGAACCATTGAAGCTTAACCACTTCACGAAGTTAAAGCAGGTTCAAGTAGAAATATGTACTCGTCATCCCCAGTATGGCAAAAGAAAATAACCTGAGCGCTAAATGCGTATTGACTTATATCACTTTATTCCATTATTCCACTTTATCCCATAGGGTGGCTTAGTTTGTAAAAAGTGGCAGGCGGGGCATCCGCGATTTTTAAAATGGAATACCCTTCCCCGAGTATCCATCTATCTGATGACCATTAATCACCCAAGCTCACGTCATGAGTAACGGCTGACGTTACTGCTATGTTATATCGGAGTTTCCACCACGTTTACGATCGAGTATAGACACAGGAGTCGTTACCCGAAAATGTGTAGGGTTAACTTTTGAACGGTGGCAGTAAAATAAAGTTAATTATAACGGTGGGTTACGAGACGCCATTAAAATACCTGCGATAAACTTTATGATGCACAACACAGTGGGAGCGAAGAAAGCCAGGCTTATGGAAGGAGCAAAATTAATTAATTAACCTTATGTATATTGTGTACAAAAAAAACAGCTTCGCTCCACGTATTATTTTTCGGTTGGCAATATCGAATATGAGTCCAGGATTTATCTCGACCTCATTCTAAACGATATTCCATTCGATTCTTTTCGAAACAAACTAGGTTTCGAAAAGAATCGAATTAATTAATCATTATTTTAAGGAAAAACTCGACGTCTCATTTATTACAGCAGCAAACTAACAAACCCGGAAATATATGTAAAAAACATTCAATATGCCGCTTACTTGTCATACAGGCAGTATTTACCTGGGAAACAAAAAGACTACTCTTTTGTTCGAGAATGATAAGGAGGAATCGCTCGTTTTCGAAGATGGACTCTGCAGACAGCTTTATTATTACTTCGCTTCTTTTCGTTATTTCCGAACAACAATCCTAATTTACCAGCAGAACACATATGGTTTCAACAAGACGGGACACATCCCCATTTTGGACGTGTGGTACGGGAATATCTTGACGAAACATTTCCTAACAGATGGATAGGGCGCAGAGGGGCAATTGAGTGGCCCGCTAGGTCTCCCGACATGACCCCGCTAGACTTCTTTTTA
>JAWQRJ010005611.1:0-10124 GCA_033557515.1 Diorygopyx duplodentatus | reverse complement strand
ATTTTAATAAAACTATTTAAAGAACTAACCAGAAATGTTCATATTTAAACAACTTATTGTCTAAACGCGGTTAACAATGGGTGCAATTACACAGAAAATTTCAATATTAATGTAAGGTATGGTAATAATATATTACAGAAATATTACAGATAGTTCTGAAGCTGTAGCTGAACACAATCCACTACAAACATTATACTATATTTTCGAAAGTGTGGCAAGAAACAATTCAAAAGTTTTGAATTTGCGTTGGATATTAGAGAAGAATTCAAATATTTTAAAATTAATTTTGAGCACGAGAAAATTAAATGTTAACGTTAACGTGTTCCAATTCTAAATATATTTCATAGTACATTTGGTACATTTAATAATAACAGAGTGTTGTTGTATGCCACCGATTTTCCCAAAAGCAATCTAATAGAAATTTTATAAATTTAATTGTAACTTAAATATCATTTTTTTCATATTTTTTGTATATTTTAGGTGGTCCAATTGAAAAATTGTATTGGATCTAAAAACCATTGTGTATCAACTGTTTCTTAAAATTTAAGAGTCCATATATTGAGTATCAGTACTCTATATTAATGTTTATAGGAGTTTTCCCTTACTTGAGGCATTATAATGATAATTTATATTAAAATTAAAGGAAATAAAAGTAGTTAGCACCATCACTAGCTAAGGGAAGAGAGCATTAATTAGTTTCGTTTTTCATAATTCAGACAATCAGTGAACTAGCTTGAGTAACTAGATTGAGTTGTTTTCAAAAATTTTACCATTCTTCTGTACTTTCTTCATTTTCAGCTTTTGAGAATTTTTCGATTGATATTGTTTATTTTGAACAATTTCCAAAATTGATTAGACGATTATCTGTCTTATAATTGCACAGTGCACCTCACAATGTTATGTAGAGTTCGATCCATAGATCGCACTGTTTAAATCTCAACATTTTTGTAACTCAAATTATCTCTGTGCGATTTGGAGTGTTCAACTTACAGAAAACAGCTTTTCTCATACATAGCAGAATTAAATCGAATTAATATCTTCATTACATCAGATCAACGCGATTTACCCACCGAAGCGTTCAAATCCATGTCAACCATTTTTTTTTGTTCACACGAAATATGTGCATATCTCCCAAAATGCATACACTTACTTCTAAGACTTCCTAAAGTAATATATTCATTTTTTTTTAATTGTCTAGCTGAAATCTCTATTGCCACCAGCTTTGCACATTTAAGTGCAGTGATCACAATAACTAAACACACACACAAAATTCGCAAAAAACCCAAGAATAATTGTAAAATTCAGATACAACTGTACATAGGAATACGACGTACGATACGATAAGTTCAGCACAAACATTTCTTAGATGGCCGCGATAGAAACTGCAGGAAGGCGAAAGGGCAGGAAAAACTACCTTCCCGCCCTCTCTGGCTTGGCAACTTCCAGTTTCCATGAATTTAAATTCAATTTTCTTGTCCCGTTTCTAAGAGAGCGTCTCGCGGGGCTGCCAATACATCATCTACTCTTCCTGCTGCCCCTTCCTGCAGCCGCCCCGGGGTTCTTCACATCAGTTACACGACGCTATAGCCACTCCAGACTCTACCCCCTTGGAAAACCCGACGCCCGCCTCTCCCCCGCTCTCCGTTCCACGTGTGCGTATATATCTATATGTGACGAGGGCGCTAGATTTCTCTGCATAGACGGGGCACCACGTGTGGGTGGAATACAATTTCTGCAGAGTGTGCACTCGATGGGACTTTATCACAATAAGAAAAGTTGATATCATAGTTATTTGTTCGTATGATACTAAAGAAAAGGATGTGTGATGTCATGGATGATTATATATAAATAATTTTATTTTTTTTTTGTCTCGGAAGCGGCGTTACCGATTTGGGTAAACGTTGGAGGATTTAAAGAGTTCTACTTGCTAGAGGGGTCATAACTTCTCAAAAACTCATTACAATTTTCGTTGCATACTTAACGTAAAAGAAACATCGATGAATAGATGGCGCAGGAAAAAGGACTAAAAGTGTTTCGTTTTTTGAACCGAGCACAGCTCAGTCTCTCAGAGTTACTTTATAACTACCAGATACTTCTTTCATTTGAATTTTAAACATTTTTCATTAGACAAAAAAACCTGCCTTCGATTACAAAGCGTTGATGTGCCAATTAAAAAATTAATATCTGCTTGTGTCAGCGCACGTACAAGTGGCACTAAATTCCCGGGTGAAATTGAAATTTTCCGAATTGTTTCACCCAATTGATAGTCCCGGGCAATAACTCCGGGCGGAGCGGGCATGTGGGAAACAGCTAATAACGTTTAATGGCCGCGGCAGTAAAAACCAAACGTGGGGAAGTCGCGATCGGTTAAACGGAGCGGAAGTAAACGCGAAAGCCACTGGGAACCCCCGTTTTCGGGTAATTTACATGTTGTACAAGCGCTGCTCGTACAAATTGTACAAATTTAATCATACGCCAAACGCAAGGGGTTATTTTTCTAAATAACTTACCGTTACGTCGGTGGCGGATTGTGTACGGAATGTCCTTTGTTTCCTTGCCTGTAACAAAAAATAATAATAGCAAACATTTCTTTACTTGTATATTGAAAGACATTATTAATAATTGATTTGTTAGAATGAGTTAGATATTCGTTTAACAGCAGCAGCCAATGGTTGCAACGTAAACCCCTCGGGCAGAGATTAGATGAAAGCGCGCCTCTACACCTTTAAACTTTTTTGAGAAGAAGCAATACATTTTAAGAGACTATTTGTCTCTATTATTTTTTAAATAAATAATCTTTATTGATACATACAAAATATTGCTTCATAGAAGTACTTGTGTTGGATGTTGAAATACAAGAAAACTGTACGTACGGCATCACACATCGATTATTTTTGTCTAGTACATATAAACTTAGACAAACCTTGGAATAATGTTTGAGTCGTGAACACATTAAATAAATGTTGTTTTGCTGTTAAAACTAAGCCAATAGTTTAGAAAAGAGTAGCATATGAGAATGTAATCCAAAAATGTGTCAGACAAAACTTTCTTATTTTTGCGAAGAATGATAATAAAAATATGGGTTTGCATTTAAAAAAAATAAGCTGTCCTTGAAATAACATAGAGAGGCTTCATCAAACCAATAATGAATGATGTAATTTTCCGATTATCAGAATCTTTTCTGAAATGATTTATTTTCGAGTTATTCAGGTTTACCAGTTAAATGGCTCACCCTGTATATTAAGGTGTATTAGATGGGGCCGCCCCTAATTTTTTTTTAATTCTCTGGACGATATTTGCAAACCCCTCCGAAAAAAATTATGAAGCAATGACCAGTAACGTATCCTGAACATATATGAAACTTTAAACATATTTTAAAATTCGAAATTACTTTTTTGTTGATTTTTGAAGTAAGGCAATTCAATACAAATTCAATTGATTTTTTTAAAAGAACATATTGACATATTTCTTTGACAGAAACGTATATGCAAGGTAGTCTGCATAGAAGATATGATGGATGTTTATGGCAAATAGAATATCTTGTATATCACTGCATCTTTAAATTCTATAAAAAATTCGAAGAAAATTTAATGCAACATTCTCTTCAATTAACTTTAACTGTTTCTGAAATAATGGTGTCTCAACATTTATAGCTTAGTTGTTTCCTAGAAAGGTTTAGATTTTCGTATCTCTTAAGTATTTATAAGCATTAGTTTTGACTGTGTTATCCTTAAAATTAGTGTTGTAATGTTGTTTCTTCAAGTAAATTATTTTTGAAAAACCACATTTGCTCGTCTGTACATGAATCGATTATTATTTCAAAATTTATAGCTTAGTTGTTTCCTAGAAAGGTTTAGATTTTCGTATCTCTTAAGTATTTATTAGCATTATTGTTGACTGTGTTATCCTTAAAATTAGTGTTGTAATGTTGTTTCTTCAAGTAAACTATTTTTGAAAAACCACATTTGCTCGTCTGTACATGAATTATTCATATAAAAGATATGTTCGTTTCGAGATTTAATCAGTGTTTGAGATTAAATTGATATGAAAAAGGTCATTTTATCTGAAAGTGCACAAATCAGATGTCGAAGGTAATGCAATAATAATAATAATAGTGTCTTTGTTTTTTTCTTTCTCTCTCTTTCTTTCTCTCTCCAATTGCGAAAATATATGTAATATAACATTACAAAATAAGTGAAGAGAAAAAATTAAGCGGGGTTCAGGTTCTTCCATATTGCCATGCAATATGGTATAACCTCACTCAACCTTGTAACTAAACCAAAACTAAGAGAGTGTTTCAACACAAGAAAAAAGAAAAAGAATCGTTACATGCACTTATATCTTATGAAGTGTGATATACATAAAAACGTTCAAGTGAAAGAAAGAATATGGGTACAAATGTGCGTTGTCAAAGGCAATTACCGCGCTTTGTTTTACTTTCTCTTATATTATTCGGTAACTCATTGTAAATTTTTGATACCTGGCACGAAAAGCAGTTTTTAAAAAATTCGCGTCTTTGCAGTGTTGGAGTAAGCGTACATTTATATCGAATGTTCAGTGTATGAACATGAGTTCGAAATTTGAGCTCATTAATTAGATACGGAGGTCTCTTAAAATTGACAACTCAAATTAGCTTATAGCTTATGTGTTTTCCAAGTCGAATTCCAAATATTCGCCATAAACACATTTTTTTAATATTTTACATGCATCCCTAGAAGAAATGCAGAGTTTATATAGAACGTCGCAAAATTTAATGTGAGATAACATAAGGTACTACTCTGCGAGTACGCAGAGTAGTATCTTAATTTTTGTGTTAAGGAACATCCGATTTACATATATCAGTTTTAGAGCGAAATACGCACGTTGAGTATATTTGTTTACGTGATTTTTAAAATTTAAATCATAATCCAATATCATCCCAAAATTTCGTAGAGAATATTTTAATGTTAGCTATTTCGTTACTGAATACTCCTTTAATTGAATATTAATTCCTTTTTCTGTTATTTTTGAGAGAATTGGGATAGGTCGAAGATCCTGAAAGCTAACAATGTTCCCTTTTTGGGTAGAAGAATAGCGATTGCTTCCAACAATTGTGCGCTTCATCTCGCAATTTTTTCATCTCTTTAATTAGTTTTACCTAGTTAGCCAAGAGCTTTAGTGAAGTGTAACATTTTGAGTGGAATGTGGTAATTCAATAAGTTAACCAGGCTATTGTTTAGAAATTCTGCCACGCAATTAACATCAATAAATTAATAAATAAATTCAACCCTTTCAGGGAGCATGTAAACCATCGTCGTATGATGAATTGAATAAAAAAGTAGTTTTGAAAAAGACTAGTGTCAACATACGTTTCGCAAACTCAGATTTTTAGACCAATACTGAAACAAAATATTTCTGCACCATTTATTTATACAAAAAAATGATTATAACTGTTACAAATTTAAAAAAATTCCCTTGCTTAGATCTATTTGTGGACCTAAGCAAAAAAAACTTAAACCAATTTCCCTGAGACATAAAACTGAGGAATACCGGGGTTTTAACTTCGGCATTTGCTAATTAACAGTATCTTCTACTACGAATCAATATTTGCTAATTAGTAATCTTATGGCTTAGTTCCACAAAGGATCTAGGTCAAAAAACTACTAGTTAGCAAATGTCGAAATGGATGGGTGTTAACCCCGTAGCAAGACAAAGATTTGAAAATGAAATTCGAAAACCGATTGTATTACTGTTTACAAAATAATGGAGAGCTTTTTGAACATTTCATTAAATAAAATTTGAAATAACTTAAAAAATGTTGTTTTATTTGCAGATTTACATAATAACACTTAAATAATAATAATACATAAATATACAAATAATTAAATACAAAATAAATACAAATAAATAAATAAATATACATAAATAATAATAACACCCGTTTTATTCGAAAACTAATTTATAAAGTACTTATTGAACCCTTTAATTTGAGGTATCACAAGGTGGGTAATGCCAGTTACGATTTTAATCTTGGGGTGGGGGGGCGCCCACCGATTCGAGGTCCCCTTTTTTGCTAAATACGGATTATTACAGGTCTTGTTTTATTGCTGTTGTTGGCAATTAACACTAAAACAAAACTAAGGCGATAGTGCACTTAAAAATGGAAAATTATTAGATGTTAGTTATATTAGTTAGTTATGCCTAGTTATAAAAAAGTACTAAAAATTTAAAAAAACATCGGACGTATTTAAATTTTTTAATCAAATATTTGTTTATATGGATGCTTTAGGATTACAGTATTATTACATTTCAATTATTCAATTGAATATTTTATTATAATCGGCAAATGCCAGCGCTTTTATGGCAAAACCTCGCTAATAAAATAGCAAGGTTTTGCCATGGTTAACAAAATGCATTAAATATTATTACATATACTTAATACATCTTGTGTTTTACAGTTGGAAACAAAACAAGAGGTGAAATGACCACAAGCGCTTAATATTTTGCCAAAACAATTGCTATCTGTGATAAAATAATAGTTAGTTAATAGATAATAATAATAGATTTAGAGCAGAGATAATTTTTCTAAGATATAGTACAGAAAATGTTCCAATTAATCTTTATTCGGCTGCCAATTCGTAGAGTAAACTGCAGAAAAACGCAATGTTTGCTGAATGGTATAATTAGTTATTACTGCATAATCGCATGAAAATTCTACTGACGAAAACTCAACTGTTTCATATAGCACCTTAACATTGCAGTGAAAGCTGCTCCGAAATACTGCACTTAATTTTTATTTCATAACAATCCAAATATGATCAATTTCGAAGAATTTCGGGTACACTGTTTGGTTCACATTTTTTTTTCTGGTGTAATTACTGGGAAATCGATCGACAAACTCTTCTTGTGTATGAGGAAAAGAACAAGCTTTCTCGTGGCGCAAGCAGATTTAAGATATCTTTAATTTTAAGAAAGTTATCGCCAGTGAACCTCTTATGGTGAAACAATGCATAAATTTTATGGCTGGGATTTTATGGATATTGTAACGTCGATCATGGTCAGAAATATGTAGAATCCAAGCTTACGTAACACGTGCTGATTTGGTGTTTAAGATAGTGATAAAGTTTGTACGAAAAGTTCCTATCCTACAAATATGATCTCCCAAAATACTATACTTATTCATTCTTGATTTATTCGGCATTATATTTGGTGACAAATCAAGGACACAACGTTTTTTTTTTAATTGCACGACCAATTTATTGTACTAGACAACAACTTGTTACTCTTTGAGAACGTTGATTGTATTCAAGTTTTTTGTCGTACAATTTCGAAAACGAAATCGAAAAATATTTCTTTCAAAATAATTTGGATTTTTTGTATAAATTTGTATTAACAGGAAATGATCACCGTAGGAGCGGAGCAATATTTTTTATCAGTGCTCTCAGCACATTTAACTTTAGAAAGAATTCCAACCCCAAAAGAATGTTCAACCTGAAAAGAATCAGCCAGTCCTTCAATCCATATTCTAACTCCATGAAGAAAAAAGTTATTCTATTATAATCTGGAAAGAATGCCAGAATGTTTGGAAAACTATAAAATAGTTAAAGTAATAATGTAATCTTCTGCGTGCATGTAAGATGTTGCTCCATTGCGTTGAGGAAAATCAATTTATAAGATGTCTACATAGATATATATTTAAATACCAGTTATTGTGTTACTTTTGGCACGTGTATTTTTGTGGATTCGTAATATTGTTTAACATAAACTTTTCTAAGAAAATAATGGAAGCTGAACGCAGCAGGAGTTACTGCGCTTGGCGACATGGAAATGGCATACATGGAAATCACGTCCCGAACAATATTTACAATTCCCCTCGCACTGATCGAAATCAAATTACCTGATTCGCGAGTGGTGGGAAGAAAAGGAAAGGTAAAGCGGGAAAAGGGGGATCGACCGATCAGATCGGTTGAATTTGAGGTCGCAGAGATTAATAATGTGATTTCGGTCGCGCGCCCTGGCGCCGGAATTCCGAAGCACACGTAAAGCACACACGCGACTAATAAAATAATTTTAGAGAGGTGTGTACGTGCCGCGAAATCCTCACGAGACGGCTTTTGTTCTTAATATTTTATCAGGAATTTCGCAGGGTCCGTGGTGCGGTATATTCCGACGCGGCCTTCTTGGATGTCGCGCGAGATTGCGACTCGGTTTTGCGCGATGTGGTCAAAGAGATTCCGCGGATCTAGCCGGCGAAGGAGAATCCTCGTTGGAGAATCTCGGCGCATCGGACTGCGAGGAATTTGCCCTGTGCGTACGCGTGATATGATCGGATATTAAATTCTTATGGGGGTTGTGCTGGGAGTTATTGTTTATTGCGAGAATTTCGAGACATAAAACAACACAAATACATTTTTAACGGAAAATTTCAAAACCTTCCATTTCCATGAAATAAAATTCACCACAGAGTGGTGCATCAATGGTTGATTAGGAAACGTAGTCTACCTAACTTGACTTGTCTTTAATATCACGTGAGATATATCACGCGGGCAGCGAAACAGAGGCCGTACGATGGCGCCACCAGTATTATAAGGACGTTAAAAAATGCTAGCTCGGTCTGTTAGTTTTACATTTCACGACGGTGCTATCAAAACCGTAGAGACCGCCAAGCTCTGATAGGGGTAGGAAACACTGTTTTTATCCCCCGAGCGAGCTCGGTCTTCCAGGTATCGGTTATCATTATGTACTACCTCAATGGCATAAATCGGGTATCAGAGCTGCTATTTAGCTTTGATATATTTTCAGGTTAAAAACTTATGACTATGGGTGGAGGACTTCGGTGGTCCTGAATAATCGGTTGTCAAAGAATTATAAAACGTATCGCCAAACTTTCGGCCAAAAAGTTATCAACGAAAACTTCGCAAAACCGGTACTACCCGTCATTGCGGAACACGATCCGGCGACGCCAACTCGAACACGGCTAAAACTACTTAACATTCATATATTCCAATCAAATGTTTGATAAACGCTTCACGTAACCATAGAGTACCAATTCGAAGGGATCGACTCGGGCACGACAAATCGCTCAACACGGCGTACAACGTTCCGAGCCCAGGTAGCCGCGTATATGCAAATTTGGCGGGCAACGCGCCGCGGCTGGCCATCGCCATTTACCGGGACGCGGAGGGCGAGGGAGAGAGAAGGAGAAGGAGAGGACGGTTAACGGTAGGCCCGGTGCGCTTCGGCTCTTCGGTTTTTAAACATTAAAAAGGCCCGAGAGCACATGACGACGACGATTTGCATACGGAACAAGGCCGCGTCCGTACGCGAACAACCCTTCAGTTGTTTGTCGAATAATTGTCATGTTAATGCGGAGCGGAGGATTTGCCTCCGCGATACAATTACCCCCGAGTCACCTTTATGCAAATCGCGAGCGAACGGGGAGCCAGACCGTGCAGGTACGCACGGCCTGCCAATCGACAGTTGACAGTCTTGACAGACGTTGTTAGGAACCCCTCACGGGCACCAACGGCACTAGGCCCAGCTTAAAGCTGCTCGTGTGAGGTAAGTGGAGAGTTGCTTTAGTCATAAAAATTCACCGGTTTGATGGAATGACCGTCTCGTCTCCTCTTCTATTGATGAGGAGACAGTTTTGGTGAATATTTTCCAGACGCCATTTAACAAACGTTTTTAAGTTAGGTATTTCCGATAAACGTATAGTTTTTACAATCCTACGATTATCTAGTTGTTTTTTTGTCAATATCAATAACATAATCACGTTTTGGGTGATTTCTGATGTTTTCTTATAAATACTCCTATTATAGTAAGTGTTGTAGCTACGAAAAAGCTATTGGAGCTATAGAATTTCATTTTCCTGTTAATAATAGTGACTTATGCGACCATTGGATTAAAAGATCAGGAATTGTAATCATTTTATTATCATTTTATTAGGACTGTTGTATATGATTTTGCATATTTATGGATAAAAACTTATATCAATGATTAAATCGAAGAATTATATTAAGTAATTTTAGAAAGTTAATGTTTGTAATACCGAGCGTTCATAAATGATTGACCGGAATAAAATTTGAGCGAAGGTACATTTTCGCTCTAAACTTAATTCTAACTACATATTCCCTCCATAGGTG